>JARHVA010003782.1:647500-667500 GCA_037957365.1 Torreya grandis
ACTTTATTTCTAGAAAATGTCTTTGTATTTTAACAACATAATGAATTTGATGAGGTAAGACATGAGAAATGTTGGATAATAATTTAAAATACAAACATTATACACTTTCAAATTCATTTATTCCTAGTTAGAAAAATAATTTTCCTCTTCTTTTTAAATTATAGATATATGTTCAACTTAATATAAAGAAGCACCAAAATAATTCATTATGAGTTTTAATGCCATGACTAGGCCTCGGATTAAGGCCTATCACATTTGTATAGTGTTTATACAAGACTGATATATGTATTGACACTTTAAATAGATTATTCAGTCTTTGATTTTACTATTTTAACTCAATACAAAATTCACTTCCCTTCTTTGTCTTCCTATGACACAAAAAGAACAAAAATAAGGCTTATTTAGACCTATTGATAGACTTGTCCAAAAGATTTCCACTGTTTATTCCTCTTAAAATACTTCAAGCATAAAAATAACTCACATCACATTGAAAACAACCACTTATAATTAAAAATCACATTTATTAACATTTATACTCTTGAAAATAACATAAATTAGGTTAATTAGGTATATCAACTATGTTTAGATAGGTCTCTAGACCCTAAAACTCAGATGTTTTTGCAAAAAAAACTCTCAAAACCTAAAATCACCTCAAAAAATTCTATAAAAAATGTTTTCTATGTCCCCTAATAATTTCATAGCATTGGTTGGTTAGAACAAAATTTATAATGCTTTTCACATGCCAAAAACCCTAGGTAGGGTTTTACATAGTCCCTAACCTGAGAGTTTAAATAAAAAATCAAATCACCTCTTATGGATTATTAAGGGGTTATAATTATTTAAATACATTATTTATACATATTACCCTTTATATGAACTCATTTCAAGTCTTGAAATATGTCTAAACACTCATAAACAACTTTTTATACACACAACAGGATATATACACAAAATCATACTTTTTATTCATTTCATTACAAATATTTACAATGTAATCTAATATAGACTATCATAATCTTATAAAAACCTATATAATTTCATTATACACTCCACCATACATCATTACCTTCATCAAAAACCCTACAAAATTTATTATGTTTTGCTCCTTTACTTTCTTGAGTTTCTCGTTTTACAATTCGAGCCTCATTTTCAGTCCCTGAGTGGGAAACTAGGCAAACTTAAGTCCTGCATTATAAGAAAACCATGAGGGTTAAATACAAGCTAATAACTCATAAAATTTCATAATAACACCCCATAGGATTATCTCTAACTTAACAAAATTGAGACACGATAATGAGTTTTCTCTCACAACTAAATCTCTTAGAATAAACCAAAAGTTGTGTAATAGGGGGCATATCTTACACCTCATTAGCCCAATAGACAAACATTATATATGATCATGTATATATGGGAGATTCAAAGCTAAAATATCCATGATCTATTCTCTTTTGGGCCCTAAGACTAAAATGTGTAGTTGACTGGACACATATTTTAAGAGAAGCATCTTGTCTTTGAGTGTGAAAATAGTGCCAACTTTTTTCATGTGTTTTAGGAGAACCATGAGAGATAGAGATGAGTCAACATCTTTTAAAATTTTGTAGATGATTCCTCTAAATAATCCTTGGATTAATATCTCTAACTTAACCAGAGTGAGACGCAATAATTGTATTTCTCTCACATCCAAATGTCTCTTAAAGGACTAAAAACTTGTCATTAGAGGGCATATCTTGTGGATACTTAGCCCAATTGATGAAATATCTATGAAAACATGTATTTTTGGATGTTTTAAGGATATAATGGCCATTATATAGTCTTCATTAGACCATGGGACTAAAATTTATAGCTGATTGAATGCATCCCTTAAGAGAAGTATATCATCCCTAAGTGTGCAAACTAAGTGAAATTCCATCATGCATTGTAGGAGAACCATGAGTGATAGAGATGAGCTATAAAATCCTAAAATTTCATGGATTAGTCTTCTAAGAAGACTAAGGAGGATTCTCTCTAACATGATGTGAGTACGATAGGATAACCAAATTTATCTCATAGACAAATCTCTCTTAAAGTACCAAAAACTTGTCAATAGAGGCATATCTTGTACATATTATCCCAATCGATGAACCATTTATGCAGACACATCTAGATGGGTGTTTTAAAGATATAATGGCTAATAGTTTATGTTTGGACATGAGACTAAAAGTTATTGTTTACTAGAAGCATCCCTTAAGAGAAGCATCTTGTTCTTGAATGTGAAAACTAAGTGAACTTTGATCACACATTGTAGGAGAATTGTGAGGGTTAGAGACAAGCCCTCATTTATTCCTCTTGTAAACATGAGTCCTCTAAGGAAACCTAGGATAATTATCTCTAAATTGATGTGATTAAAACATGATAATGATATTTGTATCATAACCAATCTCTCTTGAAGGACCAAAAACTTGTCAGTAGGGGGCATATATTCTAGCTCATCATCCCAATAAATGAACCGTCTATGTAGACATAATTGAATGGGTATTTTAAGGCTATAACAACCTTTATGGGAGTGAAATTTTTAGTTGATATGATGCATCGCTTAAGATAATATTCTCATCTTTGAGTGTGAAAACTGATTAAACTTCCATCACACATTGTAAGAGAATCATGAGGGATAGAAATGAGTCATCTGTATACACATAATATTTTTAACATTTATTGATTACTAACACTTGTATCTTTTAGGAACCCTTCAAGTCTCAATCTCTCTGAGTGTATGCCTTAACAAGTGTACTAGGAAAGGGGTTGGTATACCATTAGTGCTTCATAATATTGTTATTCCTTTTGCCACTTGCCATCTACACACTCATCTCTTAATACCATTAACCTTAAGATTATTATTCTCAGTTCTACCAATTCTAGTCAATTTCCTCTTTACATCCTCCTTTTCTTTCCTTAATTCCCTTTTAGATTTTTGGTTGTACTAGGTTGGTCATGGTTGACCCTATACACTTTAGGGGTATTTTTCACTTTTTGGGTTTGTTAGCCTTTTGATTGACCTAGCATAGACCTAGTGAATTATCCTTGAAAACACACTGGGTCGACCATGGCCGACCCTATATAACCAAAATTTTTGAGAGGATTTATAGCAAACTATACATATATATACAAGTTAATTTCCAAACATTTTTAATAATATAAGTGAAGAATAATAAGTACACATGAACATCTACTTTTTGACCATTCTACTTGAGGAATAAAGATTAGGGTTCCATACTTTCTATGGAGATACATATCTTGTCTTATGGAGAATTATTTTAGATGAATAGATAGGTTTTGTAGCCTAGAGATGATTTATATTTTTTATCCTTACATACCATGACAATATCTTGTGAATCACCTTGGCCAAAGGAGAGATTGTGGCTCGGTAGGTTTGTCTTCAAGGTAAGTATTCCTAACTTTATTTCTCCTTTGTAAGAGTAGATAGATAACATAGTTGTGATTCTATTCCCATGCATTAGGATTCTATAGATATTGACATGAGTATATGTCATCTATGCATGTTTAATTAATTTATTTTATTTCTAACCCTAACTTTGTGCCATAAGTTTTGGTATGTACTAGATTAGATTTAGTTTCTTTTTTATTAGACACTGGTGAAATATTAAACCTTATGACTCTTTTAGGGTTGTTACATGATTGTGTTAGATTATAGGATTTATAAACCTACCTTACATGGTTTATTGTGACAAGTGATACCCTAATTAGGTCTATTTTATCCCCATATTAGTCATGCTTTCACTTAACAAATGTATTCCCAATTGGAAGTGTAGGTATGATCTATCTTCTCTGAGTCAAGATCAAGTTATAGACATGATGCATTTCTAATTACATATATTCTGGTGAACCTAACATGAAACTAACCCTTTCAATATTTACTTCACTTTTTTTCATTCCTTTTATCATTATTTTCATCATATATCTATCATACTACATTGACTCTATTGCCCTAATTCTAATCTCTATGTGCAAGATTTCAAGAACAAGCAACTGGATCAACTCAGATGACCTAGTATAGGTTTTTAGACTTCCAGTTTAGACTACTAAGTTGACCCAATCAACCTTGTACACTTTTAGGCATCCAAAAATCATATTATGTTGACCCTGGTTGACCATGTACATTTCTAGCCTTCTATAATAGGTCCTTGCATAGCTTGATTGATCTAGTCGACCCAGTTAATAGGTTTCACCAACATTCTTCAAGGTTCTTGATTAGAAATATTCATCCTTTACATCTCTGACTCACTAAAGTTCCTTTTTATCTCTCTTTTCCTTTCTTTTACTATCTTTCCTTTCATAATTTTCAATCTTCAAAACTAACCTTGCACAGTGAACTAGATCAACCATGTCAACCCAATTCTATGTTGCATTTGTTGTCTAAAATAACTAGGTCAATCTTAGCCAACCCTGTTCACTTTCAAACCTTACTTCCACAACACAAGTTTGACCCTATCAACCCTATTATATATTTTTTGCATATAGTGACAACACTATACCTTATTTCAATTTAGAATTAATCTCTATATGATAGTAATTAGTTCACACATTTATTTTCTTATTTCTTGCATTCTTAGAATAGTTCACATAGTCTAATTAAGGGGTTTTTAACTAACCATTTAGTTTCACTATTTCTATTTTATGTACATACAACCAAATCACATAATCTAATCAAGTACTTTAATATTTGTTTACCCAAGGCCAACCTACATGGATTTCAACACCCAAGGAGAAGCTGACTTGATACTCTGGTCAAGTATAAAGCATGGTTAATGGTATATTCTAGATAAGCACCTAACACCCTTATTGTTGTGGTGTGTGAAGTGAGGGGGTAGGCCTCAATACAAGTCTGTATCATTACCACTACAGTCCCTTTCAGTCTAAACTACTTGAAACCATCCTTAGATTGATATTTAGTTCCTTGATACAACCAACTTCCCATCACATTTAAAATCATTTCTTAATAATCTAATAAAATATCTTAGGTTGACCAATTATTTAGCTCTTTAATTTTCAAGTTAATTACTTGCTCTTTACTCAATTGTGTGTGCAAAAACTTACATTATCTAGTGTTAGTGTAAGGTTTTGTATTGTGTGCTTTAATTGGATTGGTTAGTGTTGATCTAATTAACTATTTGTTCCCTTTAGCTCTTTCTTTCCTAGATTAACTATAAAAATTATCTTGTTTCAGTTTATAACTTATTATCAAACTTTCTCATTTTCCTTATATATTGTACAAGGTTGACCATGTACCTTTTTCTAGCCTCTATGTACTATATATGATAGACCCAGTCAACCTTATACCATCTATAGCCCCTTTTACCTCTTTTTCCAATTATTGTGTTATGTACTTGATCAACCCAGTTGAACCTGTATAGTTGTATAGTCCTTGTTTTATGGTAGGTCAACCTAGTCAACCTTGTACTATTTCAATCACTTCCTAGTTATTTGATTTTTCATTTTCATTCCTTTCCCTTCATCATGAAATTTCTATTTGATAGTGACACTAATTTTTAGTCAACAGACATGATAAAATTTACCAATCCTCATAGGGTCTTCCATAGACAAAGTAGGGATCCTCTCTTGGATGTTAGTAACATTCGTATTTGTATAATAATTCTCCTCTTTTCTTAGAGGATCAACTCAAGTTAGAGTATACTCTTGAAATGCTCTTCTTTATCTCTAAATTTCCTCAACATTGAGGAAAGGATCCTTCTACTATTTACAATCTTATGATTAGTTATCATGTTGAAGATCCTCAATCACCTACTCCTACATTCTCAATTAGATTTTGGGGTACCACTTTATTTTATTCTTAGCCTCTTCCTTTGATTATGACCCCTTCTCATACCATGACCTCTTCTTCTCTAACTTTTTCTACCTCCATGCCTAGTATATCCACTAACATGACAGGTTCTACATCTAGTGAACCTCTCTTGAGATCCACTATCTTTAATCCATATACTAGTGCTTTGTTTATTACCCAAAGTAATCACGTTTCTAGTGATTCTTTTTATCAACCATTCATTAGTCCATCTTTTGCTACACAAGCAAATTTTACCACTAGTGCATCACATTCTCAAAATTCTTCTCAAGATCCTATCAATACCAATAGTGGTACCCAAGGCACTAATACTAACACTATTGCCAACCCTAATGCTTATAATAATGTTTATCATACACATCAACTTATATTATAAAATCTTAATCAAATGAATACATTTCAAGCTCATAACATAAATCAAATGATGATAATGTAAAACCACCTGCTCAATCTTCAATCTCATATATAACTAATGGCTTGGGGAACACATAACCAAAATGTTCCCCCTCCTCCTCTTTGATATTCTCAAGACAATCTCATCCCTCAACCTCCTTTGGTCAACAAAACCATCAATCATCTATAAAATGAACCTCTCACTACTCAAATTGCTAACATTGATATTCGAGGTATAACACCTACAATTTCTTATAATGGATCAACCAATCCTACCCTTCATCTTAAGACATTTGTATATCTTTATAAGTATTAGGTAAAATTGAACATCTTTGTTGCTATCAAGCTCCTTTTCAATATGCTCACAGGTGATGCCTTGGATTAGAACAATGAAATTTGACCACATTCCATTACTAGTTTTGAGGATTTAGTGAATATTGTAGTACAATAATTCCAAAATAGTGATCTTCCTAAAAATACTTTGGCCCATTTCATAAATTGCAAAAAAAACCACTTAATCTTTTGTTAATATATGGAAGACTTTGTCAAACAAATTTGAACATAACATGTCTGATGATAATCTTTTCCATCTCTTTACCAATTCCCTCTTTCCTAAATTACAATATCAAGTTCATACTCTCTCTCCATGTAACTTAGGGGAGGCTATTGACCAAGCTAAACATCAATATTTCCTAATGCATCAATTTAAGCCACCACAACCTTCTATGGGTTCTCATCTATTACTAAAGAATAAAAACCACAATATTACCAATGATGGTGTTACCAATTATTCTGATAACATTCATAATGTTGAAGTTATCATTCTTAACCAATATTTAGAATTAGCTCCCCATTCTCAATAATATATCAATCCTCATTTATCTTCACCTAATAACATTAACATTTACAAACCTCTATCCTCAACTGAATTACTTAAGTGTTTGCCTAGGCCTCTTCTACAAGAATTTGACCTTACATGTCCTATGAAATCCTAGTATGATCCTAAATAATTTTGTTGCTTTCATGATAATTTGGGTCATTATCATGATACCTATAGAAAAATTCATAATTTATCTATGGATTAAATTCTTGGTCCTGATTTTGATCACAAATCCATCATTCACAAGCATTAATATGCTTATGAAATTGATTTGAAGGATTGTAAAACACATGATAAAACTCAAGCCTTGAATCAAGTAAATGATAATTTAGCTATTTAAAAATATCTTCCTAATCATCAATTAATTTAAGACACCCAAGAAAATCCCACCCCTTCCACCAACAATGTAGAAAGTCTTATTGACCCCACTTCTGAAGAGAATGTGGTTAACATGACTAATATGTGAAGGGTGGGCTTTTATCAATTCTTAACCTATCTACACTCCTTCTTCTAAGACATATTATGTTATTCAAGATTATTATCCAACTCACTTAAATGAGTTAGTCAAAATGACCTTATTATCTTTAATGATCCAGTTTATGATTCTCCTTTGGATAACACTTCCCATTCTATTTTTACCAGTCTTTCATAATCCTCTAATGCTGATAGTACTTAAAATTATACTAACACTTCTTCTTCCATTTCTCCAAATCAACTTAAACCAACTACTTCATCATCTCAACATGATTTAAAAACTTGTTCTAAACTTTCTTCATCTTCTTATCAATAAAAATTCCAATGTACTTTGACTCCTCCTTCAAAGGACCTCCTTAACCATTGTGCACCTATATCTAACAACCTTCTTATGGATTATGATGAGTGGGATCCTATAACAAAGTTCACTAATATCACATCCCAAATTTTGTTTCTTGAGCTTATGAGGACTTCCCCCATCATATTCCTCTCCTAGTAGGATGGGAGGTAGCCTTATCTGTTTCTGAGGATAGTATATTACAATAGTGTGAATAGATGCTTATCAATGTTGATGAAACTATAGACACTTCTCTTTCCTTAAAATGTACCATAGCTTATATGATTCTTGATGAGATTATACTTCATGTAGATGATCCTACCTTATTTATTAGTGTCCAAATAGGTGATATCCAAGTTAATCATGAATTTATTGATGAGTTTTTTGACATGTGTGTTACTTCTCTTGATTTCATTAAGACCCTTGGATATTCTGAATGCAATCTCAAGTCTACACACATCACATGCCAAGGTTATGATAGAAGTAAAATGCCTCCTATAAGTTGTGTGTGGCTTCCCATTACCATCCCACCTATCACCATTCATGTGAAGGTGATTGTCTTTAACTTCCCCCTTTGTTATAACATCTTATTTGGTAAGCTGTGGACTTATCACATGAGATTTATTGCTTCTTTTTCTTGATAATGCATTATATTCCCTCATAATAGAGCCATTTATAGGATTCAAGGTGACATTAACCCTTATAATTTTGACCAATTCCAATATCATAGCGTCTTCAAGATTCCTAATATTGATCCTTTGCTAAGAATTCAATTATGTGAGTCATCTCAACTTTCCTATCAATTCAACCCAAGGTTACAATGGGAATCCTAAGCTCATTGGTAACATTATACCTAACCTCTTAGATTTTTATGATGATGATCCCTATGAGATTAACTTAAAGATACAAACTTATAATCTTTCTTCTCATGTCATCTCACAGCTTCTTGCTTCCTTACAAACTCATTCTCATAAACCTCCTTACAATGGAATTTATGTAGTCTTAATCAATACTAGGCATTATATTCACCACACTTCCTTAGATGATAAGGTCATCCCTACTTATATAATTGATTTTCACACCTTGAATTACTATGATGGTTATTCCTTAGATGATTCATTGTTAGGTGGTCTAGTATAGGCCCGTGATGTCAAGATTATCCATTATCCTTATTATTTACTTGAGTCTTTTCATGCATCCCATAATTTTACTTGACTTATAGTTCCTAATTTTTGTATTTTTCCCATTTATTATAAGGTAGATATGGCATTTACACCTCCATTTTTTGAGGATCTATGTAGGACTATGCTCATGGATCATGCTATGATTGAGCCTTACCATTTTTATAGGTACCCTAACCCTCATAGTTGGTTTACCCCATGGGTAGTGAGATTATCCTTAAACCTTATATATATCCCTCTCCTCATTTATTACATCCCACTATACTTTAGCCTCTTTCTACTCATATTATAGTTGATCATGTTCTTGTTCCTACTATTGTTGCACGTACCCTTATTTTTTATTCTATTACTCCTTCCATTTAGCCTAGTTCCATTCCTTCCTCATCATCACCCTCCATTGGTTATGTTTTTTATTCCTTTTAATAATATTTATCCTCTATCCACCTGATTTGGACAACAATTTAGATGACAATTTGGGTGATGGGTCCACCCCAATTGATGGCAGAACTTCTGGGAGCCACAACTTTTGCACCGTTGCTCTAATTGACTCACCGTTTGAACCATTAGAAAGATAATAATGAGGGAAAAGTGTGAGATGGCATGATATTTGATAAATAAATTTTTAACCCCTAAAACCCAATAGAAGTGTCCCAAATTTGAATTTTAGTATTGCAGTCTAAAAATAGTAAGTTTCTAAAAATAGTAATTCCTTGAGTTCTATATTGTTGTAAATCATGGAAGTCAAATCAATTGATCTCCCTTGAGATTGGTGACCTTAAAGATCCTCCCCACACCTTAAAACCATGTATAAATGAATATGTAATTGGAAATGGAAATCAAACATCTCTTCTCAGAGATAAGCATATGTTTGGGTCTGCAAATTTGATCAATAAAACATCTCTTATCAGAGATAGCATTATCTGAATTATTTTTGTTCTTGTTTCTTGAATTATATTTCAACCAAAGATTTCAATTTTTGCATCACCACCAAATGGGCTGATGAGTGTTTTTCATCTTCTTCCACTATTATTATACCTCCTTCCATGAGTGATTCTACTAAAACCAATCAAAAGCATATTTGTTGCTTCCATAGGAGATATAATCATTATCCCACCCATTGTTTCAAGTTGTGACAATATATTGATAGCTTGTATCTTTCCTCCCCATCATTATACAAATCCTTACCTCTCTCAAAGGTACTTCTTAAATATCTACCCAAATATGGTGAGGTATATTATCTATGGCATCTATGCAATACCCATCATACTAATCATTACCACATCCTTTAACAACATCTTAAGGATCATATTATAGCCATTCTTGAACCTTATACCAATCCCCCCATAGGTCAACCCCATAATAAGGATCTTCCTTATCCCATGGTTCCACCTCCTATGGTTCCATTATCTTTTGTGGTCCCTTCACTATATATTATACCTCCACCTATGATTCCTTCACTCGTGGATATTCCTTCACCTATGAATCCTTCTCCACTCATGAGTCCTTCACCCATGGATCCTTCTCCACTAGTGATCCCTATATATCTGATAGATATTACTCTCATGCATTCTCTTGACCATCCCTTGCCTAATTTCCCTCTTTAGTGTGATCAAAAAAGTATTATGTTTATGAATAAATCATATATCAAATAAGATAGAGCACACCTACACTTTTGATCGGGATACACTTGTTAAATAGGAGCATGACCAATATGGGGATCCATTAGACATGATTAGAAGATCAATTTTATCACTTGTCACAATATATCATGATAGGAATGGTTGCAAAGCTTACATTATAACATAATAAAATAATAACTCTAATGGAGTCCTAAGGTTTAAAACATTCACTCCACTCTACTAATAAGAAAGAAAACTCTAATCTAGTGTACACCAAATCTTATGGCACAAAGTGGGGGTTAAAAATTAAAAATAAAACAATTAAACTAAACATGTACTATAAGACATACTCACATCAATGTATATAAAATCCTAATACATGGAGAGAAAAATAAAAATTCATTATCTATCTAATCTTACAAAGGATAAATAAAGTTATGAATACTTACCTTTAAAGACAAACCCTCTAAGCCTCAATCTCTCCCTTGGCCAAGGTGTTTCACAAGAAATTATTTTGGTATGTAAGGATAACCAAGATAAATTAGCTCTAGGTTGCATAACCTATTTAAGCATCCAAAATACTTCTACATAAAATAAGATATGTATCTCCAAACAAAGTATGGAACCCTAAGCTTTAATACTCAATTAGAATGGTTAATAAGTAGATGTTTATTCGCACTTCTTCACTTATAATTTTTATTTTATGAAATGGTGGGAAATGAACTTGTATATATAAGTGGATTTTACCCTAAATCCTTTTGGGAATATTGGTTGTATATGGTTGACCCTATAACCTAGTCTATTTTTGGGGACAATTTACTAGGTTTGTGCTAGGTTAGTTGAAAGGCTAACAAATGAAGAAAGTAAAGAATAACTATAAATTGTATTGGGTCAACCCAATTGACCCAGTATAACTAATATCAAAAAATGAGTTGAAGGGAAGAAAAGAAGGAATGGAAGGAGGAAAAGACTAGAGGAGGTAAGACTAAGAAGAATAAACTTAAATTTAATGGTTTTAGGATACAAGTGTGTGATGGTAAGTGGTAAAAGGAACAACAATCTTATAAAGCACTGATGGTCTACCCACCCCTTTCTTGGTGCACCCCTTAAGGCATGCACTTTAGAGATTGAGATCTATAGGTTCTCGCAAGATACAGAGTGTCAATAATTAATAAAAGTTTTAAAATATTATGTGTATACATATGCCCCACTCAAAGCTCATCATGTGTCATGTAAGTAAAACACGGGATGGTGCTTTGAGATAAAACATGATAACACATAACATTAATGCTAATTAAAGTGTAGTAAGCAACAAATAAGATAAATGAAAGGAAAAGATTAAAAAACACATACCTTTAACTTACCTTGGTGCTATAGATAATGAAGAATACTTTAATAAATGTGAAGGTGTCCAATTTAGAGAACACTATACAAACCTATATAAGTTAATGCAAAAAAATAGCCAAAAATCATTTTTTTAAGAAAACAGACATATGATAGTTAGGAATGATAAATAAGATAATTAGAAATTTAGGATTGGTAAATCAATATTTTTAGAACATTAAAGGCAAATAAATGATAAAATAATGGAAAATGAATGACAAATGATTGGCAAATGAATGATAATTAATGGAAAATGAATAATAAATGATTAGAAATAAATGACAAATGAGATTAGAAAGCATGTAAATCATAACTAGCAAAAAATAATTTCAATGCAACAAAACTCTAAAAAAGATATGCAAGATAGTGAAAATTAAGCTAATGTAAGATAGGCAAAAAGGAAAACATGAAATAAAGAAAATAAAATGTAATTCAAGATGGAAGACAAACATGAAAAAGGCATATATGTAATAATTGAAAAAGGGTGTGGACTCAACTATCCACAACATAAGAGTAATACAATAATGAAAAATGAAATAAAAGAGTGATCCATGATTACTCAAACATGTTGTTTTACTCTAAGGAAAGACAAAACTAAAACAAAGTGATGTTAGAATGTTTTTAAAGAGATGAAGAAGAAGGAATAATAGAAGAAGAGAAAATAGATTTGAAATCATAATTTGCCTATTAATGGGGGAAATGAAATGGGTGGAGGAGAGAATGAAGGAAATATCAAGGTAGAGGAACTCTTTATCGAAGTCAAGACATTTAAATTTGGTTTGTTAAAATAATAAGACTTTCAACCTCAATGACTCTGAATAACTTCTCTTATCCACACAAGTCTTAGGCCAAAAAATGGAGTATATATATCATCTTATGAAAGATAGATGCATGAAAAGTAAAATGGACCTACCTCCCCAAAATAGGTTCCCCATTCTTTAGGACCCCTTATAGAGTTACCAGTCTACTATGAATATTGGGTACTTACATGAGAAAGTAGGTAGCACCATAGATTTTTTTTGAAATCCACTATTCCAATCTACTAGCCTACCACACCCCAAAGGACTTCAAATCTATGCAAAGCTGATCGTGGAGTTTGAGCTTCTATTGGAGATAGGTGATGTGCTTGAAATCATGTCTTTTGGTATGATTTTGAATTTTAAGATGTTGTATGTTGCATTTTAGATATCATTTCCTTTAATTTCAAATGATTTGGCTTTTAACTTTCTTGATGGATTTTTCTGTTCCTCCTCCATATGGATTTGGAAAACCAAACATGGGTGTTAAAGATGACTTTAATTTGAATACTTGGGACAATATTGCTAAGAGAGATAAATTTCAAAGAGCATGGAGTCTAAGAGTCTCATAAATATAGGTGAAATAAAATCAATATCTTGAATTTGACTTTATTTTATCCAATGTGGAGTGATAGAAAGGGGAAATCAAGAGGAATGACATATGAAATGATTTGTATTACTTTAAATTATAAAAATGTGACAAAAGACAAAAATGGATACAATGACATTAAAGTGTGATTCCTTATCATAATAATGAGATAAATTGAGGAAAACATGCTAACATTGATTGTTTGCAAATTCCATCAATAAAAAGAAGCAAAAGCTAAAGTTGAGAACAAGGATCAAGAACATGAAAAGGTGGTGATTTTATGAGGAGGGTCAATTCCTATCCATGGTCTTACATTGAAACTTCATAAAAGAGAAAACCATGGGGGTGATAAAAGATAAATGTCAAAAGATAAAGAAAACTATGATATATCTACAGGTAAATGCTAAAGAAAGGGGGTGGAAATTATCTTAAAGCTACTAAGGTAAAGAATGACATAAAGAGACAAAAATAAAAGAGATATATAATATCCAAAATGAGAATAAATGCCAAATGTGATGTGTAATAAATTTAAAAAATCTAAAGGAAAATAATGATTCTAGTAAGGTGAAAGTAAAGGAATGAAAGTACATAAAAATAAAGAAACATGAGAAAAAAAAGAACAAGTAAGATCTATGATAACATTTGTATCAAAGAGGAGAATGTGAAATATAGTCTTATAAGTCTCAGAAGGTTTCTTAAAGTTGAATTTGGTTGGTATTATTCATTGTAGAATAAGAGTGGGAATTACAAGATGTCCCAAAGGGTAACTAGATATATGGATGAGCATCGCAAGATGCCCCAAAGTATAAAGGAACATGTGGATGGAAATCATTAGATGCCTCAACATGTGAGTTAGAGTGAGGTAACATTAAACTATTAGAATGATTTGCATTGGGTTGGTAGGTCCATTCTAAGATAGGTAAATGTGTTGGTTTATTAGATTTTAAGGATGTTAAATATGACATATGATGTGTAGGAGAGGTATGATGAGATAAAATAGGTAAAGGAGGACCATGTATGATATGGTTTGGAATAGCGATTTAAAATAGATACATTTTTGGTGAATGTGACCTAAGAGGTTGAGGTTTAATAGATACAATGATATGTTTAAAGTTTTTTATGTTATTTATCCTTTCCTTATTGGTGTAGGAAGAAGGATCAACTATGGTTTGAAAAAAATTAAGAAATGAGGTTTGTTCATTGTGTAGTTGATGTTGATGTGATTTTGGTTCTTGAGATTGACTTTGAGAAGCTTGAAGATAGTCTTGATAAGGTTTTTTTGTTAGAGTATCAAGATTGAAATGTGGAGAAACCAAGGAAGAAATGATAACTCAGTGAATATCATGACAAGACTTATGAGAATGACCTATAGTAGCATGCCACCAATAAAACTTATCAAGATTGTACCATTTTGGAGGAGGTTTGGAAGGATCAAAGCTCATGGGTTTAGAAGGTAGGAATTTATTCTTAAGTTATTCTAGAGTCAAGGGTGGCTGGGTTGGGTTAAAATTAGTTGAATTAGATGCTCCATTTTTATGTTGGAGAGGCTTGGATGAATCAATGTTATGAGAAAATTATTGACCAGGTGCTTTAGTAGTTGTTTGAGATGGTTTAAATTGAATCATAAGAAAGTATAGACTTTTTTCTTGGTTTAAGGATTCTTCTAAAATTTGAGGTGAAAATATCTAAACTTTGTATTGAAGAGGAGATTTAAGAGTAGTGACAAATAGTTTCAAAAGATTAGCATCATTCATATTATGGTCTACTTTATGAGTGAGAGACTTCCATCATTTAATGAAAGTAATAATATATTCATTAGGAAGTTTCTTAGCATTGATGAAATGGCTAAGTTAATTTTTAGGAAGGTCATCATGTTGTAATTTCTTCACTAGAGAATTGATAAAATATTCTATTTGTGAAAAGGAATGTCTAGGAAGGTGGTTGTACCATTCAAGTGCATCACCAACAAAGGTTTTGGCTAAGATTTTGGTGGTAGAAAAGGTGTTAGTTTAGACCCATTCCTTATAGAGATTTCCAAAATACTTAAGAAAGATAATAGGGTCCTTAGTCCCATTATATGTGATAGTTGGAGAAGTGTTTCCAATATATATAGATGTAATAAATGGGGCTAAAGGTTCATTTTAAATATGTTGAAGCATTTTGTTATTCATTGGAAGTTGAGGGATGGTATTCCCATTAGCATCTTTAAGAGGAGGAGGGACAAAATTTTGATTTGGTTGAGACATGATGACTTGAGGTGGTTGACTACTAATGTTTAATAAATGTTGTTGCATATTCATCATTTGAGATTGATTGGTTATTTACATGATGTTCATTTTATTTATGACTTGTACAATAAGTTGATTTGTACCAATAGGTGGGTTTGAAGGTGGGGTATTAGTGTTGATAGGAGGAATATTAGTGTTGATAATAAAATTATTGTTAGTGTGGGTGGGATAAGTATTCTTTGTAGGTGGAGGATTCTCAACATTAGTGTTAATTGTCTTAAGTGTGGTAGAA
This sequence comes from Torreya grandis, assembly GCA_037957365.1. Taxonomy (NCBI): domain Eukaryota; kingdom Viridiplantae; phylum Streptophyta; class Pinopsida; order Cupressales; family Taxaceae; genus Torreya; species Torreya grandis. Next base: position 663,528 of record JARHVA010003782.1, read on the forward strand.
GAAGAAGGAAGCTTGGTAAATCCACCATTCTTGTGAGGAGTGTAAATAGTATTATCATCAAGGATTTTGAATAATTGGGAACCATCTAGATTATCAATTTGAGTGATTTCAACTATGTTACTTTGGGAAGTGATAATGTTAGGTGCTTTTTTTATGGGTGTAATAAGAGGATTATGAACATTTCTTATAATTATATGAGTGTTGATAGGAGAACTACCAACATTGGTATTGGAAAAAGGATTAGAACAATGGACCTAACTACATTTCATGGTGTACTAAGTGGTTTTGGTTTAGGATAAGGGGAAGGAAGAAACTAGATAGTTTCATCTGAAGTAATGAAATAAGTGAGGTTATTATCCAAATCCTTGATTATGCAATTTTATATATTAATGGAAGGCTAAAAAGATGTCATCATGATGAAACAAGACTAGATAACCACACAAAGAGAACAAAAAATGATAGAAAAAAGTACAAGATTGATTGGATCGATCCTATACAATGGATAGATGATGAAAAAGGTCTATAAATACTATACGGTTGATTGGGTCAATCTTATATAGTGGATAGAGGTTGAAAAAGGTTTTTAGATAGTATAGGGTCAATTGGGTGAATACTATACAGTGAATAGAGGCTAAAAATAGGTAGATTCCTTTTTTTCCTATATCTTATTTCTACTCATCCATTTTGAAAACCATAAAAAGTGTTCGATTTGTGATGATGTAGATAATTAAAAAAGGTAAGATGAGAAATTTGATAGAAAGTTGTGAATAATAAAATTTTACAAGTAATGTAAATAAGTGTTCAATGGAAATAAATAGTCAATTGGATCAATGTTGCCCAATCCAATTAGGGTACACAAATCAAAACCTTGCACTAACATTGGCTAATGCAAGTTTTTGTATACACAATTGAGCAAATAACAAGAAATAAACTTGGAAAGTAAAGCTAACTAATTGGTCAACCTGATTGTTTATTAGATTATTAAGAATGATTTTAAATGTGATGAGAAATTAGTTGTAAGGTACTAGATAACAATCTAAGGATGGTTTCCAGTAATTTGGGATAAAATAAATTGTAGTGGCAACGATAAATGTTTGGTATTGGGGCCTCCCCCTCACTTCACACACCACATCGATAAGGTTGTCAGTTTCTTATCCAAAATATAACATTAACCATGTTTTATACTTGAACAGAGCATCAAGCTGGCTTCCCCCTTGATGATGAAATCCAAGTAAGTTAGCTTAGGGTAGGTAAATGTTAAAATTATTTCTTATGTTATGTGATTTATCCACGTGTGCATAAAAAATAAATAGTGAAACGAAGAGTTTAAAATATCCTAATTAAACTATGTGAGCTATTCTAAGCATGTAAAAAATAAGAAAACAAAGTTATGAGCTAATTAATAATAGATATGAGGTTAATTACAAATTTTAAACAAGGTACAGTGTCAACACTATATGTAAAAAATATATAATAGGGTTGACATGGTTAAACCTATACTACAAAAGCAAGGTATGAAAATGAACTAGGTTGACAGTGTTGATCTAGTTATTTTAGAAAACACATTGAAAATAAAATTGGGTCAATAGTTTTGATCCAATTGACTATGCAAGGGAAATTTTTAAGACTACAAACTATGAAATGAAATACAAAAAAAGAGGAATGGGGAAGTAAAAAGGAACTTTGGTAGATCAGAGATGCAATAAAAAAGATTTTTGGTCTAGAATCTAGAAGTATACTTGATAATACTTCAAACTGGGTCGATAGTATTGATCAAGCTATATAAGAACCTATTGAAAAGTGATGAAACTATAATGGGTCAACTAGGTCAACCTATTAGGTTGAACTAGGTGTTTGAAAGGCTAAAAACCTATACTAGTTGATTTAGTTGTCTGTTCCTACAATCTATGTGCAGAGATAAAAATTTGGGTCAATAGAACTTATCTCAAATGTCAAAATATATGATAAAATGATGATCAAAATAAATGAAATAAATGAAGGTAAAATTGAACAATATTTCAAGGGTTAGTTCACATCAGGTTCACCAAAATGTATGCAATCATAAATTCATCATGTATATGAATTAATCCTAGATTGGATAAAATAGATCACACCTACACTTCTGATTGGGATACACATATGGGGATCCACTAGACCCAATTAGGGTATCAATTTTATCACTTGTCACAACATATCATGATAGGAAGGGTTTCAAAGCCTACAATCTAACAAAATTACACAATAACCCTAATAGAGTCCTATGGTTTAAAACATTCACTCTATTCTAATAACAAGAAAGAAAAATCTAATCTAGTGCACACCAAAGCTTATGGCACAAAGTGGGGGTTATAAATAATAAAACAAACAACTAAATTAAACATGTATTAGATTACATATACTCACGTCAATGTATATAAATCTTAATACATGGAAACAATAATACAAATGCATTATCTATCTACTCTTACAAAGGAGAAATAAAGTTATGAATACTTACCATTGAAGATGAACTTGCCTAGCCTCAATCTCTCCCTTGGTGAAGGTTCTTCACAAGAAATTTTTTTGGTATGTAAGGATAACCAAAATAAATCATCTTTAGGCTACACAACCTATCTAAGAATCCAAAATACTTCTCCACAGGATAAGATTTGTATCTCCAAAGAAGGTATAGAACCCTAAACTTTATTCCTCAAGTAGAATGGTTAATAAGTATATGTTCACTCAAACATTTTTCCTAATAATTATTCTCCTATGAAATGATGGGAAATAAACTTGTATGTGTGTGTGTGTGTGTGTGTGTGTGTGTGTGTGTGTGGATCCTTCCCTATATCCTTTCAAGAATGTTGACTATATAACGTCGACCTACTCAACCTAGTGTGTTTTGGGGGATAATTTACTAGGTTTATGTTAGGTCAACTGAAAGGCTAACAAACCAAGAAAGTAAATAATACCCCTAAACTATACTGGGTCAACCCTGTTGACCCAGTACAATTGATAGTAAAAAAGGATTTTAAGGAAATAAAAGGAGGAATGGAAGGAGGAATAGACTAGAGGATGTATGACTAATAATAATAATCCTAGGGTTAATGGTTTTAGGAGACAAATGCGTAGATAGCAAGTGGTAAAAAGAATGACAATATTAAAAAGCATAGATGGTCTACCCACCCCTTTCCCAGTGTACCCCTTAAGGCATGCAGTTAGATATATTGATATTCAATAGGTTATTTGAAGATACAAAGTGTCAATAATCAATAAAATTTTGAAAATATTATGTATACACCCATCATATTTATCATTGTTACATCCTTCAACAACGTTTTTAAAGATCATCTTATAGCCATTCCTAGACCTTCTACCACTCCTCCCATAGGTCATCCCCACAAGAATTTTCCTCTTTCTTATCCCATGGCTCTACCTCTTGTGGTTCTATTGTCTCTTTTTATCCCTTCACCATCTTCTATACCTCCACCCATGATTCCTTCACCCATGGATCTTCCCTCACCTGTGCATCCTTCTCCACCCATGAGTCCTTCACTCATGGATCCTTCTCCACCAGTGATCCATACATCTCCCATATCACCTACTCACACACATTATCCTAACCATCCCTTACCTAATTTACCTCCTTATCATGATCTTTTGAGAATTCCTACTTTTTTTGTGGAGGAGATTAGAAAAGAAGTATTTGCCCAATATTCATTAAAGATTGATGAGACATTAGTAGTAGTTCAATTACATCTTTATAGAGATTTATCTAATGTCTTGGATAATGTGTGTGGATATATTTATTAGTAATAATAAGAACATGCATGGTGCTTTCACATTTTCATTTGGATTGGACATGTGTTCCAATCTTATCTTTATCTATTTATTTTTATCATTTGACACTGTGTCAAAGTTTTTATTACTCTATATGGTGATTTCTTTCTTGTTGTACTATATATTACTTATCTTATCATTTATATGTTGCATA
>JARHVA010003782.1:1270000-1467500 GCA_037957365.1 Torreya grandis
CATAGATATTAAATGATGGTCATGTGAACATCAATTTTAGGCTAGTGAAGCTTTTAATTTTATGGGATTAAAGTTGATGATCATGTGAATGTCAAATGATGGTCACATGAACATCAATTTTAAGCTCATAAAAATATTGTGGCCTAAGCTAGGGGTGCCACTTGGTGCCTTCATAGGGTTTCCCAGGGTCTTGGACTTAATTCACTCTATGGAATCAAAATCAATGATGAAGATTTAGTTGTAGGATCATGATTCAAGATCTTGTTCATGATTGGTCACTTTGTCAGGTGAGATCCATTTGTATTTGATCATCAAATGTAAGGGTGTCATGTGCCAATTATTTAGACCTTTCATAGTCCCTTGACTTTTCAACTATGCCTCACTCCATCTAATCAAGTCTTTATGATGAAGTGAGAACCATTGATAGCAATCTGAGAGATCAAATATGATTAGTTTAAGAGATTATGTGCATAATTTTATCAGATTTTCTTATATCATCTGATCGAAAGGCCACAAACAATCATGAACCATTAGATTATCTGAGATGCATGTTGTTTAAGCCAAATATCAAGGTTTCCTTGCTCTATTGGATCAAATGTCACAATAAAGTGAGGGTCATTGGATCCTATGAGATGTAAGGAAGTTAAGTTAGGACAATAGTGATAAAAAAGACTTAGGGTAAACTGTTAAGCCTAAGGTCCCAATTACACTCATAAATCAAAGGACCAAGTTAACATGAAAGTGGACTCAAGGATTTAGGAATTTTAGGCTAATGTATTAAAACTAAGGTCCTATTAGTATTAATATATATGATGGGGCTTTATAGTTAAAACATTAGGCTAAGCTAGGGAATTCTAAAAGGACCCTGCAAAATAATATTAGTTAGCCATACAAAGGAAATTTTAAAGGGGGAAAATAATAAAGGGGACCAAGCATTTTAAGTTAAGTTTTATTTGTGTTGAAAAACATGACTAAGATTAAAACATGAACTTATCCTTAGGTCCAAAAATGGATTTCAAAAAGGTTCCCACCAACATTCAAATTTAAATTGAGGGCTTTGGTTAGGGTTTTGAAACATGAAATTCTTGGGGATAAATGCCATATAACCTACAATTAAAGAAATAAATACCATTTATTAGTGACGTTATTCCAAATTAAACAAAACTAAAACCAAGTAAGCCTAATTTTAACAAAGTGGATGATTTTCAAATTCTATAAATGACCTTAACATGCTAAATTTTCACGTTCGATTTCTTGGGTTTCTCCAAAGTCCCAATTTTCAGAAAATGGGGGTATGTTGGTCCCAAAAATTGGTAAGTCAGGCGGGAACATAGCAATATGTTAGAACCTAGAGACTCTGATTTAGATAAATAATTAGGTCATATACTCTATTTGATCAATATCATCATCCAGGTTAGATTATGGCTAAAATAAACATTGCACTTACATAGTTAGGGCAAAATACCAAAACATATCCATACTATTTTTGTTCTTTGATTCTACTTATTGTTTGCATGGGGTTAAAAAAACAACTTCCAAGTTTCATGTCTTTAGCCACTAATACTAACTTATAGCATGTTAATATGTTCATTAAGAACCATGCTTTTATCTTAGGGAAGGCTTAGGCATTGCTCTACTACCAGCTAAACAACCATAGCCTTGATAAAGATACCTTTGGCTCTACTCAAGGCCTTGCTCCACTAGCAACCAAGCATCCATAGTCTCAATGGAGATTAACAAAATTACCTATGCTTATAAATCTTTTGATTTTATATTGAGTTATTCTTTTTTATATTTTCTTGAGACTTTTATTCTTTTAACAAGGTTGGGAACTAGAATAGCTAGGTTTTAGGATTTGGTTAAGTCTTTGATCTTTGGAAAATCACCTATGTATGTAACCATTATCTCAGGAAAGGATGTTGATTAAGTAATAGTATTATTAAACCATGATAGTTTTAATTTTCACCCTATACGTGAAAATCTTCTTAAAACCAATTTGAGGCCAAGACAATTCTTAAGTTCCCATGAAATAGTTAACTTATTCTATTGGTCTTTACCAATTTTTGCAAATTATAACATTGTTCTTTGCATTTCAGGACCATGGTCATCATATATATGGGGTTCATACCTATACTTATGGACTTTGGGGAGGTTTAGGCAAACTTATAACTTTGAGCTCAAGATTGTCCAAAATGACTTATTGGAACCAAGGAACAAGGAAACAAGAAAGAAACACACAAAAGAAAGTAGGAAAGAAAGACAAAAAAGGAAAAGAAATAAATATATACATGTTTATTCACAAATAAGGGATAAGAAGGAAAGAAATGGAAGGAAACTATCTAGCCTACCTACTCAAAATTTAACCATCTTATAGTTTATTCCATAAAGACCTCCAGAGGATCAGTAGAGAAGTAGTTCTTGAGATATTAGTCATTGGTGGGAAATGTAAACTCTACTCATTGTAGTTCTTTGAGCTTAAAGGTGTTTTTCCCATATTTTTTGAAATTTAGTATGGGTCAATCCATAAGGGTGTGAATTTTCCATGTTTTCCCTTAGGCTCAGATGCTTTGTCCCAAAGGAGAACTAGATCTCCCTATATGAACACCTTTATTTTGGACATTTTATAAAACCATCTCTTGACCATGGTTTGATGTATAATAAAATAAATAAAGGCTTTCTCCCTTACATCTTCCATTTAAACAATGTCCAATAATCTAGAGTTGGTAAGTTCTTGGTTTTATTCCATATATTCTTGCATGAATATGTATGTAAATAACTTGAGAGTGATAGGAAAGATAGGCTTCTATCCATACACAAATAGAAATGGTGAGGCTCTTAAGGATTTCTTGATTATTATCCTATCAAATAAAAGTGCAAATTTAAGGAGCTTATGTTAAGTCCTAGGCTTGTTTACACATACTTTTTGATTTCCTTTATTAGGTTCGTATTTGTAGATTTAGAGACTCCTTTCCTTTGGGGATAATATTTGGATGCAAACTTGAGAGTGATGCCACTATTATAATCCCATTCATTCATCTCTATATAAATTAATGTAGATCCATTGTCACACACTAGAGAGACTAGAGTTCCAATCCTAGTATAGATGTTTTCCTCTAAGAAGTTGATCACCTCCTCAATCCTACATTGTTTATTGGATACAACTTAGATCTACCTTATATAATAGTTTGTGGAAATTAGGACATATTTGTGACCTTTAGATGAGTTAGGGTTGATCACCCCAACAAAGTCTAACCCCCATTGAGAAAAGAGTTTGTCAACCATGACTATTTATAGAGGCATTGTCACCTTTGGCTCCTTGGTGATAAAAATTTAACATGACTAGCATTCCCTCACATGTTTACGAACATCCTTAAAAAAAATTCTCCAATAATAGCTACATTTAAGACTTTTGTGAGCTTTGGTCTTCCCAAATGAATTTCCAATGCCTAGATTTTCATGAAAAGTGCTCATGATTTAGGTGGCTTCTTATTGTGAGACACATCTCAAGTAAAACCTCTCAAAATTTCTCCTGTATAGGACCCTATCCTTGATCAGATAATGAGTTTATTTCAACCTTAGGGTCATTTTTTTCTCCATAGATAATCCTATAGGAAAAATACCATTAATTATCAAATATATGATTGAATCATACCACTCACTAGCTTGAAAGTTTTATTGATCCACTTACATAATACTTAGCCTAGGGTTAGTATTAGCAATCATCTAGATCAAACCTTTATACCTTACCAATTTTTCAATTTTCATCTCGAAGTCATATTCCTACAAAATTGACATCCACTTACCTCTACGTTCTCATAATTCATTCTAACTTAACATAAGTTTGGTGGTAGTGCTAGGTAAGATAGCATTCACCTTATTTATAAGGATGTAATGCCTAAATTTATTAACTAAATTAACTAATGAATATGCATGTTTATTAATTAATGAATAATTTAACTTAGTATTATTAACATTAGTGATCATAGAATCTATTAGGTGATCAACTGATCAATTTTTTGAGTTAACACTATAGCCATAGTGTGGTCACATATAAAAGAATAAAGGTATAAGTCCCTTGAGAAGTCATGAATTATGAGGACTAGAGACTAACTAAAGGCTTCCTTGATATCATTGAATTCATTTTTAGAATCTTCATTACATGTGACCTTGGCATCCTTCTTTAGCATCTCATTCAATGGCTTGACAATATCTGTAAATCCAAAAATAAAATTTCTTACAAAATATATCTTACCAAAGAATGACTTTAGCTCCTTCTTACTATTTGGAGGTTGTATTATAGATATGGCCTCCACTCTTTTAGGATCTATAAAGATCTCATATTTGGTTATAACATGACCCAATAATTTAACTTTAGTCACACAAAATATACTCTTATTAGGGTTTAAGGAAATGCCATAACTTCTACATCTTTAAAAAACTTGTTGTAAATGTATGAAGTGATCTTCCCTATTTTTAGAAAAAAAATTAGGTCATCCATATAAATAATGTTGCACGTACTTATTAGGCATTGGAAGGCATGGCCCATATCTCTTTGAAAGGTATCTCCTATATTGATTAGAAAAAAAGGCATCCTCTTATAGGAAAAGGTTCCCTAATTTATGGTGAAAGTTGTCTTCATCTTATCCTCTATATTAACCAACACTTGGTTGTAACTTGAAAATCCATCATAGCTAAACCTAAAACAACCTGAATCACGTAGTATAGGGAATAAAGGGGATATTTGTCCTTTTTTTATTCTTTGTTTAAGTTTTTGAAGTCAATACAAAGTCTGATCTCACCATTTCTCTTCCTAACTATCACTGTATTAGCCACCTAGGTGGAATTCTTGATGTGGAATACTATCCTAACATCTTTTAATCCCTTTACCTCCTTAAAGGTCATGTGCTTTAAGATAAGATTTATAGGCCTCTATTTCTACCTAAACAATTTTCAACTCTCTTTAAGGGGTATAATATGGGTAATGATAGATAAAACATCTTTAAGTCATCATAAGACCAAGCTATAACATAATTGTATTAGGTAAGGAGCTCTTTGGATTTCTTTTTTTCAATGTTTGTGCAAGCCTTTCCAGCATTTACTAGTTGGGGTTGATCCTGGAAGCCAAGATCAACAACATTATAATCTTTCCCACTTACCTTGGGAACCTTGGAAACTTTATCCAATTTATCCTCATCAAACAGTCTCTCCAAATCAATCATCCCCTTGGGGATCTTGTTATCATTCAACTAAATGACTTTACCATCAAATTTGTCCTCCTTAGATGTATTTTCATCAGTCTCATCAATAATATGAGCATAAAATTCTTCATAATTGATCATGAAATCCAATATAAATTGATCATCACTGAAAACTCTGAAATGATTAACATTCTCAAGAACTAAAGGATAAGGGATCAAGTCAATGCTAAAACTAGGGGAATCTTGGTTGGGCATGAGATTGGCTACAAAAGATGCCAACTTATCAGCAACTTGGTTTTCTCCTCTTGAGATGGCAATGATGCCAAATGCATCAAAGGATTTAATAAAATCTCAAACCCTAAACTTATGCCTTTTTAGATATGAAATCTTACATTGGTATTTTTTTCTTACCTGGTTGACCACTAGTTCTAAATCCCCATAAACTAGCAGTTATTTAACTTTATTCTTTATAGAAGATTGTAAACCTAGGATAAGGGCTTTATACTTATAAATATTGTTAATAAAAGTGAATTGGAGCCTATAATAAGCATGATAATTTATATTAATAGGGTAAATTAATCTGATACCAACACCTAATCTAGCATTACACCTAGAACCACAAAAATGCAACTTCTATAGTCCAGGAATAACATGAGCACTATTGGGATCACAAACCTTATCAGTCTCTAGGGTAAAAAATCCTATATCTAAGTCTATTATGTTTACCCTCTCATTCAAAACATTGTACTCATTTGTCATATGTTTCATCCTTGACTCTCTCTTAACCCAGATTTGATTAGGAACTCCCTTCCAAGGTAGACATAGATGTGAGAAATATGTAGACATGTAACCATTCAAAGCCTTGGTCCATTCTCTAATCAATAAGATTCTATAAACATTAGGTATATCAATAACTTATATATCAATTAATTATTTGACCCTAGGCTCAAATGCTAGTTTCATGTGAACATTTAAAAGCTCCCTAATTACCCTAACTCTAGATTTATCCAATTGGGTGTCAACCCTATCAAACTTAATGGGAATCAAGCCAAATTATTTTTATATACCTATAGTCATGATATTGGTATATTATCATAAATATAATAATTGGTTATGTAATTTCTTACCAAACATCCTAATAGTGAGCAAGAAAGGAGGAGATTCAGCGTTGGCTTTGTGTACTGTCACATTGGCATGATCAGCCTTGGGTGGATTATTCGACCTTTTTGATAATGAATATAGTAGGAGGTTATTTTTATCTATAATATATGTGATTTCATGCAAATTTATATTAGAATTTATCTTTTTCATGTCCTCAACTATGTTATAACCAATCTTAGGTGAACTAGGAATTTCAATGTTGGGTTTAAAAGTACTCCCTTTAGGTGGCTCAAGATTCTTTTTTTAAGAAGTGTCTAGAGGAGTTCCAAAATTATTTGGAGGTGTTGAGGTAGTCAAAGGCTACCTTTGATAACTATTCCTCAAGGGATAGGTCTTATTCAATAACTATTGAAAGGTTTGGATCACCTCAGGGATCTCATCAAGTTCATTTTCATCTTGAAAGGGGAAATCAAAGGTGTCCACCATGAAGTCTTGATAAGATTACTTAGATAAAAATGTACCTACACCACTTTATTTGTTAGTAACCATTTAAAATGTATCCAACTCATCTTGGAATGCCTCAAAGGCTTTTTTTAATTCTATACAATCAATTTCCCCATGTTTGGCTATGTAATGTACCCTATAATAATTAGGTAATGTAATATTAGTGAGCTTAATATCCATGGTCTTCTTTTCAGACAATGTCTCATTATTCATATTATTATGAAAACTATAATTATAAAATCTATTAGTTGGCCTATGATACCTTGGAAATGAGAAGTTATGACCTAAATTTTCAGCATTATTTCTAACTTATTTTTGCAACTGAAGAAAATTAGTGCTCAACTTTTAGACCATTTTAAAGAGAGATTCATTCTCATTTTTAGGAGTTTCAAACTTATGTACCTAGTTGTTGTTAGCATATGGTACCAAAGCCCTTCGATCACTTGGATTGAAGCCATTATTAAGATGATTTAATAATCTTAAATTCTGATTAGGAGCTACATGACTCAATGGCAACTAAGTTAGGTTTGGGAGTTGATTTAAGGCTGGGAGATTTTGGTTATTATTTGGGAATAAGTTCATAACAAGAATTTATGGATTGATGTTTGGTACATAATATACCATTTTATCTTGGGTTTTCATCTTATCATTGATGGTTATTACCTCATCATAGGCTCTACCTAATGAATTTATGGTTGGCATAGATATATTCAAAAATATAGAGGTCATGGGATCTACTACATCTTTGTAAATCTCTAAAGCTAAAACATCATCAGGTTTATAAGGGTCTATGGTCTTGCTGAAATTTTTATAAAATTTAACATTGAAGAACCTAATAGGCTCACTTGCACCTTTTCTAATGGTGGTGAATTGATGGTAAATAACACAAAGACTAAAAATCTTACCAAACTGATCTATAAATTCATTGTTCAAATCATCCCGAATAGTGATGTAATTATTAGTCAAGTTTAAAAACCATTCATAAGCATCATACTTAAATGTGAAGGGGAATAACCTGTAAGCTACATCCTCATGCACAACATTTAGCAATCTTAAGGTATCTTTAAAAGATTTTATATGTTCTTCAGTAGTTACTATAACCATTGGACTAAATGTGGGTAAGTACTTTTTAGGGTTATGTGGGATGTCATATACCACACTTGTTACATTGATTGAGGATTCTCCCAAGCAAGCCATACTTAGATGAAAATTGAAGGAACATGTACCTTGAAGAGGTAAAGTTGGCAAAGAACTAGATCTCCTATATTTACCTTTATCATGTCTAGCTTTTCTACAAACCTCAAGATCTAGTAAAGGCTCCCTAGTCTTTGAGTATGATCTTGTTCTAATCTTGGGAAATTCTAGCTTGAAATTTGAAGGTCCTACCTGAGATATGATGTATTAAGTTAACTTTTATAAAGAACAAGAGTTAGACCTACACATTGCGATTATTTTGTAAAGGTGGTATGAAAAATTGTAAAGGACATTGATCTTTTATTGAATTAGATCAAAAATGTATATAAATATGTGAATATTATCTATCATTATAGGTCTAAGCCTAAAGGAACTCAGATCTATGAAAGATATGCTAACCTTTGATCAAAATGATCCTTCCTAACCTCAGATACTATGGATTTTCAAAGCCTAAGCTAACTTTACCAAAAATAAGTATCAATGCTTTAAAGGAAGCACAAATATGCATAAAAATGTGATATAAACAAAAAATATCAATGATATTTATACTTATAAGGAAATAATTCACTCAAAACACAAAGATACACTGCTCTTTAGATAAAACAAACTAAGATCAACAAATATTCAAAGAATTCATGACCCTCTTTCTAGTGCTAGCAGGGCTTCTCCTATTGATGATTTTAAATGAACCACATGTGATCTTAGTGTTTAAATAACACTTCTCATTTTTTAATTTATAAAATTTAGAGCATGAGTTGTAGGTTTCAATAATCTAGTTTCCTGTGGTAAAATAGTAGTAGAGAAAGATAAACTATTCCATAATATTTATATGATTTGGTGGTTGGGAGCCACCTTGGTCCATTCTTTGTGAATTAGAGAGTCTATGTTAATACTTATTGAATTATGTTCCAGATTTAAACTTAGAAACTAATCTAAATGGATATTTATAATTAAGCTAAAACTAAAATCATCTATTGTAAAAAGGAGCAAAGAGAAGGGTAAGGTAGAAAAGAAATTAGTGATTGCTAATTTTAGTCTCAAACATTATGACAAAGAATTAATTTTGACTGCACATGCATTCAACCAATATCTAATGCAACATAGCCTAAGCTTAAATTTCAATATATACTAGGTAAACTTCAAAGTATAATATAAAGAGTCACAACTAAAAACCAAGGCTACTTAAAGGATTTACTACTATAATTAAATAACATTAACACATTTGAATATAGAGAAAAATTGAAAATGAAGAAAAACCTAAGATCTTCAAACTAATCTAGCATATGCACAAATTAGAAATGAAAATATAACTCAAAATTCAAAGATACCATTAAAATTCAAGACCTAAACTAGCAATTGAGAGAAAATCTATATTAACAATTGACATATCAAATGTGGAAAATCCTTGTTGAATTCCTTGATTATATTAATTGCTTCAAGTGTACAAAAGTTGCTAGAAAATCTCTCCCTTTTAAAAAATGGCAATACATGCCTTTATAGAAACATCAGGTAGTATGCTAGTTATTTACAAAATACAAGTGTACAAAGATAAAGATAGTTGTCCTTACAAGTTCTAAAATACATGCAATTTTCACAATCATACTATCTTAGAGGAAAATATGATAACAAACTAGCATATGCTTTTACAATGGAATATTCTATTTCAAAATGTTACAAAATAGAATATTGTCTAATTTGTTGGTGGGGCCTCTACTTGTTATTATTGGAGGATGCTCATGACCTTAATATGTTGCTCATCAACTAGTTCTAGATCCATAGTAGGCTTCAATATATGTTGTTCCTCTTGAACTGCTAGGTCATCAAACTCTCTATCATTTCTAGCCATGGCTTCTTTAATGCTCCTATCTTCATTTATCCTCTCTACAACATTGGATATCATGTCTAGGATCTTATTGTTATCAACCCCAAATTTTCCTTGTCTCTTTCCTTTGATTTCTTGAGTTACCAAAGTAACCCTATGTTTGAATTCCTCATCACTTATGATTCCAAGGGTAGTGGGTTATGCAAGATCTGTAAGCATAGTCCCAAGAAGCTATTCAATCCTTGTATCTCCCTATCATCTTTTAGGATTCTTTCCACATTATTGTGCCATTGATGAAAACTTTGAACCTTGTCAACCATAATTCCTAAAATCATGATCAAGTATACCAAACTAATGGTTTTGAAGCCTGGGATTTATTTTCTTTCTTATATGTGGAGAAGCTCGACTATCTTATCCTCTGAGGCTTGACATTAGGTGACTAGGATAATGGGTAATACACTTTATTATGTTAATGCACTCTACCTTAACTTCATTATTTTGAGTTCCTCAAAGATGTCATAAAATGGCTCATCAAACATTTTGGTCATTATTTGATGTACTAATAGTATTACTTATATCTCTAGGTTTTCTTTTTCCAAATTATAGATCCTCTATTTCATGTACTAGATTCTAGCTTTAGCTTGTGTTGATTGGGACTCAATCAAGATTTCCACATCCTCTTCATGAATGGTAGCCTCACCAATCTCTTGACCCTCAACTAGGGTTAATCTTACAAAGGGATCCACCTTTTGAAAGGTGAATTCCTCTATTCTAACCATAGTTGTCCTACTTGTAACCCTATATAATATAGCTATTTTAGGGTTGAATTAGATGGTAGTCACTAGCTTATTAAATTTGGGAGTTTCTTAGACCTCCACACCTAAGATACTAGATGCTCCTAAAGCATCTATCTTTTTTCTTTCTAGTACTTGAGTGACCATAATCCTACTTCCTTCATGTTCCTTCACCATACCCCTTATCCATGGCTTCATGTCATCTTGTATCTCAACATCAAAAACTCTTATCATAGCCTATGAATGGGAGAGAGAAGGAATATTTTGTAATTTACCATAAATTAACTAGTTAGGGATGACTGGTCCATGAATGGGGAATTCATCACTAAATATATTTATCTCACTTGTGAGGTGAGAGATGGTCAATATTAGTCTCTTCATTGGTCCCAAAAGAACCAATGATAGCTTTGATTTCATCTTTTTATGGGATCTCATAAGGACCATACCTAAAGTAATCTCTTTTCATTTATCTTCTTTAGGTTCCCCTATTTGGGCTTGATATTCTTTAAGATACTCCTCCATATTTATATCATATACCTCTAAACGTTATTTGAGATCACCTTCAAGTGTCTCATCTAGCTCTAAGGCAATCATATCAATTTATTTAATTTTAGGTGGCCTTCGTGGGAGTGTTGTAGATGAGGGACCCTCTCCAAGCTTTTCTTCCAATTTCACTTCTCCTACTCTCTCCTTGCCATGGCCTTGTTCATCCTAGCCTTTAAAAACCTACATTTGGGGTTGTGGTTTCTCTACTTGGGGTTTTTCTTGGGCTATTCCATATGGTCTAAGAAGTAAGTGATACTACAAATGATGCATTTCCATGCTTCTCTTGATGGCTTATCATCCTTGGTTAACCTATGTTCAAACTTAATGTTGTGGCCTCGGATCCTAGATAATACTTACTCATAATTCTTAGCCTTAATATATATTATGCCATGAACATTGAGTTGATGTATATACTCAGGATTGGGAAGATTCTTTTCCTTCAAATGTTCACCTATTATGTTTTTTGGATCCCACATTTTGAGTTCATCCAGATGAAAACCAAATGAATCTTTGTGTGTGGACATGATTTCTACCTATTTCTAATCTTTCAATATGGTTTTCCCAATAATAGAGGGGAAGGGTATTAGGTTGTGGAGCTAAAAGCTTTACTGATGCAAACATGGAAGAGGTTGTTGAGAGGTTGTTGAGTTGCAGAGTAACTAACGTTGGTCATATCTAGTGAGCAGAGCAACTGACATCGGTTAGGATCGGTCGACGTCAGTCATCTCCAGCTAGACAGGGATTGATGTCAGTCCCTTGTGTGGTTTAGAACTGAGTTTTATGGATAGTTTGTTAACGAACCGGTTATTTGCATGTTAAAGGCTAATTTTAGTCTTGGAACTATGGATCTAATTATTGTAATTAGATGTCTAATTATTGTTTACATGAGATCTATATAATAGACTCATGGGTTGTATTGTAATTTGGGCTAGTTGAGTTGAGCAAGGTTAGCTCCTTCAGAGGGAAGAGAGCAAGGTGTGTTCATCCTAGTTCCACAGGGGTGCCGAGTGTGAATGATCAGGTAGAGCTGCAGGTTATGCAAGTTCTGGTAGAAGATCCACATGGGTGCTAGTTTGGAGAATCAAAAGGGTTCTTTATGTGTGTAGGATCTTGGTCAGTATGTGTGTAAAGCCACATTTGGAGATCTACATGTGTAAGTAAGATCATTGATTTGCAAGTGTTTGTGTGTGCAAGGTCTAAGGTGGATCTGCAGGATAGCAAGGTCAAAGGAGATGGGCAACACAACAAGGAGCAAGATCAGGGAGATCTACTTGGAGTATGTTGTGTACTTGGAGTACAGTGTGTAATCGATCATGGAGTACATGGAGTACTTATGTACTGGAAGTAGTGATACTAACTAGTGGTACTGGCAATAGTGATATTGACTAGTTAGAGGTGAACAATCACTCTGTCTGAGTTGCTTATTGGGACTGTAAGAGAGAGAGTGAGCTCTTGAAGAGATTTATTGTTTATGCCCTAGAGGTGTGGGAGCCCTAGAGGTGTGTAAGGAAGAATATTGTGGCATCTTCTTTGTTGTATTTCCTTTTGGAAGAGTATTAATACAACTGGGTATTATCTCTCATATTTTGTGTTATTTTTGAATTCTAGTTACTTGTTACTTCTAGTTTAATTCTGCATATTTAGTTGCTTGTACATGGTAATCAATGGTGGTTCCTAGATCCTAACAGTGGAGTTAGAGCATGTTTGTTGTTATAGATTCCTAACAAAATGGTATCATA
Organism: Torreya grandis; assembly: GCA_037957365.1. Classification (NCBI taxonomy): domain Eukaryota; kingdom Viridiplantae; phylum Streptophyta; class Pinopsida; order Cupressales; family Taxaceae; genus Torreya; species Torreya grandis. The sequence goes on from JARHVA010003782.1 coordinate 1,282,899, forward strand.
GCTAAGGTTATAGGGAGTAGGTTTGTGTTTGATTATAGGTCACTCTTAGGGGTTTTTAATTGAGTGAGAGTATAGCAATGGTAGAAAAAATTACACTAAGAATGGAGGAATTGAAAAGTACCAATGGTCAATTATGGTGTTATGGAAAGAAAGAAAAGGTAAAGAAATATTGTTGGTTAGTAGAAGATCATCATGAAGGAACTGAAGAAGTAGATGTTACAAGTGTTGGTGCACAAGATGCTCTGGTATGTTCCTTGGATAATGTAGAATCTTGGTTTATAGATTCGGTTGCCTCTTTCCATGCAGCCCTAAATAGAGGGGTTGGTGAGCCTTGTCAAATTATTGGCAAAGGGGAAGTGCGGCTGAAATTGTAGGTGGCCAACACATGGGTGTTGAAGAAGGTCATGCAGGTCCCAGTCTTGAAGATGTGGCTAATTTCTTCAGGAAAGTTGGGTGATGAGAGATGCATAGGAACTCTCACAATGGATGCACTTAAATTAGCAAGTGGTAAGAAAGTAGGTATCCTTTATCTATCTACTTATATTACTGATTTTTCTTTTGTTGTGAGGACATGGCTTTGTATGCTTGGTCACATGAGCAAAAAGGAGATGCATGTTCTTAAGTGGAAGTTAGATGTGTTTGACATACTTAAGAACTAAAAAGCCTTGGTTTTTATGGAGGAGATGATGGACAGAGATCAGCAGATGGGACTGGATATCTCTAAGCAGGGCAGTTTGGATAGGGTTATGATCCAAAGAGAGCTCGTGGGTAAAAAGTCATCACTGACAGGCGAACACAAGTACTGGCGTTGGTCAAGAAGAACCGGCATTAAATAGATAGGCACCGATGTCAGTCATGTGCAGATAAGCAAAGTCGGTGGTGTTAGGCAGGTGGAGACTGACGTCGGTAGAATAACTGGCATTGGTGACCTGGACAGTCGCATAAAATTGATGTCAGTCAGATGCAGATTATGTGGTGATCGAGGTCAGTCACTAGAACAAATTTTGGGTGGACAGCAAGCTATCAAGGAGTCTCAAACACCCATATGGAGGACTAAAAGGGTAAGTAAGCCTCAAATTTGTTGTTCCTCTTCTTTATACTCATTACTCACTATAGAGTAGGAAGGATCTAGTAAATATTGGGAGCATGGCATGAATAGGATGCAGAACCAAATGGGAGATTTGGTAGGGTTACTAGTCAGGATGAAAGCACTGAGAGACGAATGGATTCCGTGGTTAAAGAATAGAGAGAATGGACACGTGAGATGAAAGGCCAGGTCATATGGTCTTGAGCAAGCTATAGGATAGTGGTACATGTCTGAGAGGTGGATGACAGAGTAGGGATTTAATCAATGTCAGTGTAACCATTGTGTTTGTCTTACTAGGGCAGATGATGGATGCAACATTATCCTGTTACTGTATGTGGAGGATGAGCTTGTTGTAGGTTCAGACATATAGGGTTTTGCTGAGTTAAAGGTAAGGTTAGTTCAATGGTTTTCCATGAAGGATTTGGGAGCAGCAAAATTCTTTGGCATGAGTAATCCTAGAGATAAGGAAGATCACAAGTTGATGTTGTCATAGGATGATTGTGTGAAGGTAGTGTAGGATGTAAAACTGGGAAACACACCTATGGATGGATAGTTCATAGAATAGGGTCCCTAATCATATGATGAGGTTGAGTACATGTGTACTCCCTGAGTTTTCCCAAGTAGTGGGTGTTGTCAAAAAGTTTGTAGTCAATCTGAGAAGGAAGCACTTTAAAGCAGTTCAATGGGTTCTCAAGTATCTAAGAGGGACCATCAGTAGGGATTCATGCTATGCAAGGTCAATTACTTTAGATGTGGTAGGTTACTTGGATGATAGGAGGTGCACCATAGGTTTTGTGGTGGTTGGTCTTTAAGATTGAGCTTGAAGAGGGATACAAGCTAGGAAACAAATTAGACAGTGTATAGGTGTAGGTATAGTGCAACTATTTATCTCCAAGTGGGAGATTGTTAGGTTGTGGAGCTAAAAACTTCACTAATGTAGACATGGAGGAGGTTGTTGAGAGGTTGCTAAGTTGTAGAGCAACTGACGTCAGTTTGATCAACTGACATCGGTCATATCTAGTGAGCAGAGTAACTGACATCAGTCAAGATTGGCCAACGTCAGTCATCTCCAGCTAGATAGGGACTGACGTCGATCACCTGTGTGGTTTGGAACTATGAGTTTTATGGATAGTTTGTTAATGAACCAGTTGTTTGCATGTTAAAGGCTAATTTTAGTCTTGGAGCTACGAATCTATTTATTGTAATTAGATGTCTAATTATTGTTTGCATGGGATCTATATAATAGACTCATGGGCTGTATTTTAATTTGGGCTAGTTGAGGTGAGCAAGGTTAGCTCCTTTAGAGGGAAGAGAGTAAGGTGTGTTCTTCCTAGTTCCATAGGGGTGCCGAGTGTGTATGATTAAGTAGAGCTGCAGGTTTTGCAAGTTCTGGTAGAAGATCCACAGGGGTGCTGGTTTCAAGAATCAAAAGGGTTCTTCATGTGTGTAGGATCTTGGTTAGTATGTGTGCAAGGCCACATTTGGAGATCTACATGTGTAAATAAGATCATTGATTTGTAGGTGTTTGTGTGTGCAAGGTCTAAGGTGGATCTGCAGGATATCAAGGTCAAAAGAGATGGGCAACACAGTAAGGAGCAAGATCAAGGAGATCTACTTGGAGTACATTGTGTACTTAGAGTACGGTGTGTACTCGGTCATGGAGTACGTGGAGTACCTGTGCACTAATAGTAGTGATACTAAATAGTGGTACTAGTGGTAGTGATACTGACTGGTTGGAGGTGATCAACAACTCTATGTGTGAGTTGCTTATTGGGACCGTAAGAAAGAGAGTGAGCTCATGAAGAGATTTATTGTTTATGCCCTCGAGGTGTGGGATCCCTAGAGGTGTGTAAGGAAGAAGACTATGGCATCTTATTTATTGTATTTCCTTCTAGAAGAGTATTAATACAATTGGGTATTGTCTCTCATATTCTGTGTTATTTTTGAATTCTAGTTACTTGTTAATTCTGGTTTAATTTTGCATATTTAGTTGCTTGTACATGGTAATCAATGGTGCTTCGTAGATCCTAATAGTGGAGTCAGAGCATGTTTGTTGTTCTAGATTCCTAACAAAGTGGTATCAGAGCTAAAGTTGCAGGGAGCAAGTTTGTGTTTGATTACAGGTCACTCTCAAGGGTTTCTAATTGAGTGGGAGTATAGCAATGGTAGAAGAAAGTACACTTAGAATGGAGGAATTGAAAAGCATGAATGGTCAGTTATGGTGTTATGGAAAGAAAGAGTAGGTAAAGAAATATTGTTGGTTGGTAGAAGATGAGCATGAAGGAACTGAAGAAGCAGATGTTGCAGGTGTTGTTGCACAGGATGCTCTGGTATGTTCCTTGGATAAAGTAGAATCTTGGTTTATAGATTTTGTTGCCTCTTTCCATGCAGCCCCAAATAGAGGGGTTGGTGAGCCTTGTCAAAGTATTGGCAAAGGGGAAGTGTGGCTGAAATTATAGGTGGCCAACACATGGGTGTTGAAGAAGGTCATGCAGGTCCTAGTCTTGAAGATGCGGCTAATTTTTTCAAAAAATTTAGGAGATGAGAGATGCACAGGAACTCTCACAGTGGATCCACTTGAATTAGTAGGTGGTAAAAAAGTAGGTATCCTTTATCTATCTACTTATATTACTGATTCTTCTTTTATTGTGAGGACGTGGCTTTGTAGGCTTGGTCACATGAGCAAGAAGGAGATGCATGTTCTTAAGTGGAAGTTACATGTGTTTGACAGACTTAAGAACTGGAAAGCCTTGGTGTTAATGGAGGAGATGATAGATAGAGATCAGTGGATGGGACTGGATATCTCTGAGTAGGGCAGTTTGGACAAGGTTTTGATCCAAAGAGAGCTCGTGGGTAAAAAGTTGTTACTCACAGGAAAACACAAGTACCAGCATTGGTCGAAAAGAACTAGCATCGAATAGATAGGCACCAACATCGGTCATGTGCAGATAAGCAAAGTCAGTGGTGTCAGGTAGGTGGAGACTGACATCAATAGAATAACTGGCATTGGTGACTTGGACAGTCGCATGGAACTGACATCGATCAGATGTAAACTGTGTGGTGATCGAGGTCGATCACTGGAATAGATTTTCGGTGGACAACAAGCTATCAAGGAGTCTCAAATGCCCATATGGAGGACTAAAAGGGTAACTAAGCATCAAATTCATTATTCCTCTTCTTTATACTCATTGCTTATTGTAGACTAGGAAGGATCTAGGAAATAGTGGGAGCATGGCATGAATAGGATGCAGAACCAAATATGAGATTTGGTAGGGTTGCCAGTCGGGATGAGAGCACTGAGAGATGAATGGATTATTTGGTTAAAGAATAGAGAGAATGGACACATGAGATGGAAGGCTAGGTCATATGGTCTTGAGCAAGCTACATGACAGTGGTACAGGCTTGACAGGTGGATGACAAAGTAGGGCTTTAGTCAATGTCATTGTAACCATTGTGTTTGTCTTACCAGGGTGGATGATTGTCATGACATTATCTTGTTACTGTATGTGGAAGATGAGCTTGTTGTAAGTTCAGACATATAGGGTTTTGCTGAGCTAAAGGTAAGGTTAGTTCAGTGATTTTCCATGAAGGATTTGGGAGCAACAAAATTCTTTGGCATGAGTAATCCTAGAGACAGGGAAGATCACAAGTTGATGTTGTCACAGGATGATTGTGTGAAGGTAGTGCAGGATGTAAAACTGGGTAGCACACCTATGGATGGATAGTTCACAGAATAGGGTCCCCAATCACATGATGAGGTTGAGTATATGTGTACTCCCTGAGTTTGCCCAAGCAGTGGGTGCTATCAAAAAGTTTTTAGTCAATCTGGGAAGGAAGCACTAGAAAGTGGTTTAGTGGGTTCTCAGGTATTTGAGAGGGACTAGCAGCAGGGATTCATGCTATGCAAGGTCAAGTACTTTGGATGTGGTAGGTTACTTGGATGATAGGAGGTACACCACAGGTTTTGTGATGGTTGGTCTTCCAGATTGAACTTGAAGAGGGATATAAGCTAGGAAACAAATTAGACAGTGTATAGGTATAGGTACAGTGCAGCTATTTATCTCCAAATAGAAGATTGTTAGGTTGTGTAGCTAAAAGCTTCACTGATGCAGACACAAAGAAGGTTGTTGAGAGGTTACTGAGTTGTAGAGCAACCAATGTTGGTTTGATCAATAGATGTTAGTCATATCCAATGAGCAGAGTAACTAAAATTAGTTAGAATTGTCTGACGTCAGTCATCTCCAGCTAGATAGGGACTGACGTTGGTCGCTTGTGTGCTTCAAAACTATGAGTTTTACAGATAGTTTATTAATGAAACAATTGTTTGCATGTTAAAGGCTAATTTTAGTCTTGGAGCTACAGATCTAATCATTGTAATTAGATGTCCAATTATTGTTTGCATGAGATCTATATAATAGACTCATGGGTTGTATTGTAATTTGGGCTAGTTGAGTTAAGCAAGGTTAGCTCCTTCAGAGGGAAGAGAGCAAGGTGTGTTCCTCCTAGTTCCATAGGGGTGCTGAGTGTGTATGATTAGGTAGAGCTATAGGTTGTGCAAGTTTTGGTAGAAGATCCACAGGAGTGCTATTTTGGAGAATCAGAAGGGTTCTTCATGTGTGTAGGATCTTGGTTGGTAGGTGTGCAAGGCCACATTTGGAGATCTACATGTGTAAGTAAGATCATTGATTTTCAGGTGTTTTTGTACAAGGTCTAAGGTGGATATGTAGGATAGCAAGGTCAAAAGAGACGGGCAACACAGTAAGGAGCAAGATCAGGGAGATCTACTTGGAGTACATTGTGTACTTGGAGTACGATGCATACTCAGTCATGGAGTACATGGAGTACTTGTGTATTGGCAGTAGTAATACTGACTAGTGGTACTGGCAGTAGTGATATTAACCGGTTGGAGGTGAACAACAACTCTGTGTGTGAGTTGCTTGTTGGGACCATAAGAGAGAGAGTGAGCTCTTGAAGAGATTTACTGTTTATGCCCTAGAGGTGTGAGAGCCCTAGAGGTGTGTAAGGAAGAAGACTGTGGCATCTTCTTTGTTGTATTTCCTTCTGGAAGAGTATTAATACAATTGGGTATTGTCTCTCATATTCTATGTTATTTTTGAATTCTAGTTACTTGTTACTTGTTACTTCTCATTTAGTTCTGCATATTTAGTTGCTTGTACATGGTAATCAATGGTGCTTCCTAGATCCTAACAGTGGAGTCAGAGCATGTTTGTTGTTCTAGATTCCTAACAAAGTGGTATCAGAGCTAAGGTTGTAGGGAGTAGGTTTGGGTTTGATTAAAGGTCACTCTCAGGGGTTTTTGATTGAGTCAAAGTATAGCAATGGCAGAAGAAAGTACACTAAGAATGGAGGAATTGAAAAGCACGAATGGTCAGTTATGATGTTATGGAAAGAAAGAGCAGGTAAAGAAATATTGTTGGTTGGTAGAAGATGAGCATGAAGGAACTGAAGAAGCAGATGTAGAGTTGTTATTGCACAAGATGCTTTGGTATGTTCCTTGGATAAAGTAGAATCTTGGTTTATAGATTTTGTTGCCTCTTTCCATGTAGCCCCAAATAAAGGAGTTGGTGAGCCTTGTCAAAGTATTGGCAAAGGGGAAGTGCAGCTGAAATTGTAGGTAGCCAACACATGGGTGTTGAAGAAGGTCATGTAGGTCCCAGTCTTGAAGATATAACTAATTTCTTCAGGAAATTTGGGTAATGAGAGATGCACAGGAACTCTCACAGTGAATGCACTTGAATTAGCAGGTGGTAAGAAAGTAGGTATCCTTTATCTATCTACTTATATTACTAATTCTTCTTCTATTGTGAGGACGTGGCTTTGTAGGCTTGGTCATATGAGCAAGAAGGAGATGCATGTTCTTAAGTGAAAGTCAGATGTGTTTGACAGACTTAAGAACTAGAAAGCCTTGGTGTTTATGGAGGAGATGATGGATAGAGATCAGTGGATGGGACTGGATATCTCTAAGCAGGGCAGTTTGGACAGGGTTTTGATCCAAATAGAGCTCACGAGTAAAAAGTCATCACTCACAAGAGAACATAGGTACCAGCATCAGTCAAGAGGAACTGGTGTTGAACAGACAGGCATCGATGTTGGTCATGTGTAGATAGGCAAAGTTGGTGGTGGCAGGCAGGTAGAGACCAACGCTGGTAGAATAACTGGCATCGGTGACTTGGACAGTTGCATGGAACCAACATCGGTCAGATGCAGACTGTGTGGTGACCAAGGTTGGTCACTAGAATAGATTTTAGGTGGACAACAAGGTGTCAAGGAGTCTCATATGCCCATATGGATGACTGAAAGGGTAAGTAAGCCTCAAATTGGTTATTCCTCTTCTTTATACTCGTTGCTCAGCATAGAGCAAGAAGGATCCAGGAAATAGTGGGAGCATGGCATGAATAGGATGCAAAACCAAATGGGAGATTTGGTAGGGTTGTCAGCTAGGATGAAAGCACAAAGAGATGAATGGATTACTTGGTTAAAGAATAGAGAGAATGGACACATGAGACAGAAGGCCAGGTCATATGGTCTTGAGCAAGCTGTAGGACAGTGGTACAGGTTTGACAGGTGGATGACAAAGTAGGACTTTAGTCAATGTTAGTGTAACCATTGTGTTTGTCTTACCAGGATGGATGATGGTTGTGACATTATCCTATTACTGTATGTGGAGGATGAGCTTGTTGTAGGTTCAGACATATAGGGTTTTGCTGAGCTAAAGGTAAGGTTAGTTCAGTGGTTTGCCATGAAGGATTTGGGAGTAGCAAAATTCTTTAGCATGAGTAATCTTAGAGATAGGGAAGATCACAAGTTGATGTTGTCATAAGATGATTGTGTGAAGGTAGTGTAGGATGCAAAGCTGGGTAGCACACCTATGGATGGATAGTTCACAGAACAGGGTCCCCAATTACATGATGAGGTTGAGTACATGTGTACTGCGTGAGTTTGCCCAAGCAATGGGTGCTATCATAAATTTTGTAGTCAATCTAGAAAGGAAGCTCTAGAAAGTGGTTTAGTGGGTTCTCAGCTATCTGAGAGGGACCAGCAGCATGAATTCATGTTATGCAGGGTCAAGTACTTCAGATGTGGTAGGTTACTTGGATGACAAGAGGTGCACCATAGGTTTTGTGGTGGTTGGTCTTCAAGATTGACCTTGAAGAGGGATACAAGCTAGGAAACAAATTAGATGGTGTATAGGTACAGGTACAGTGTAGCTGTTTATCTCTAAGTGGAAGATTGTTAGGTTGTGGAGCTAAAGGCTTCACTAATGCAGACATGGAGGAGGTCATTCAGAGGTTGCTGAGTTATAGAGCAACTGATGTCGGTCTGATCAATCAACATCGGCCATATCCAGTGAGCAGAGTAACTGACATCGGTCAGGATCAGTTGACATTGGTCAGCTCTAGCAAGACAAGGACAAACGTCAATCACCTATGTAGTTCAGAACTATGAGTTTTATGGACAGTTTGTTAACGAACTAGTTGTTTGCATGTTAAAGGCTAATTTTAGTCTTAGAGCTGTGGATCTAATTATTATAATTAGATGTCTAATTATTGTTTGCATGAGACATATATAATAGAATCACAGGCTATATTTTAATTTGGGCTAGTTGAGTTGAGCAAGGTTAGCTCCTTCAGAGGGAAGAGAGCAAGGTGTGTTCCTCCTAGTTCCACAGGGGTGTCGAGTGTGTATGATCAGGTAGAGCTACAGGTTGTGCAAGTTCTCATAGAAGATCCATAAGGGTGCTGGTTTAGAGAATCAGAAGGGTTCTTCATGTGTGTAGGATCCTGGTCGACAAGTGTGTAAGGCCACATTTGGATATATACATGTGTAAGTAAGATCATTGATTTGCAAGTGTTTGTGTGTGCAAGGTCTAAGGTGGATCTGTAGGATAGCAAGGTCAAAGGAGATGGGTAATATAGCAAGGAGCAAGATTAGGGAGATTTACTTGGAGTACATTGTGTACTTGGAGTACGGTGTGTACTCAATCATGGAGTATGTGGAGTACTTGTGTACTAGCAGTAGTGATACTGACTGGTGGTACTGGTAGTAGTGATACTGACTGGTTGAAGGTGAACAACAACTCTCTTTGTGAGTTGCTTGTTGGGACTGTAAGAGAGAGAGTGAGCTCTTGAAGAGATTTACTATTTATGCCCTAGAGGTGTGGGAGCCCTAGAGGTGTGTAAGGAAGAAGACTATGGCATCTTCTTTGTTGTATTTCCTTCTAGAAGAGTATTAATACAATTGGGTATTTTCTCTCATATTTTGTGTTATTTCTGAATTCTGGTTACTTGTTACTTTTAGTTTAATTTTGCATATTTAGTTGCTTGTACATGGTAATCAATGGTGCTTCCTAGATCTTAATAGTGGAGTCAGAGCATGTTTTTTTTAAGATTCTTTTCCTTCAAATGTTCACCTATTATGTTCTTTTGATCCTATATTTTGAGTTCATCTAGATGAAAACCAAATGAATCTTTGTGTGTGGACATGATTTCCACCTATTTCTAATCTTTCAATATGGTTTTCCCAATAATCAAGGGGAAGGGGTGGAGTAGACCCTTCATATACTCCTTGTAGGTCCCATAAATGCTATGGATGAGCTAGGAGGCAATCTCTTATTCCACAAGCTTTCTTGGAACATCTACTAGCAATTTGTAAGGTTGGGACATGATCCCCTCAATCCTAATAACTATACAATAAGGGTAATACCATATGTCCACCATCATTTCAACATACTTCTTGATGAGTGACTAGACCCTAATCATGGTAACACCTATGATAGCCTCCACTATGGTTGGGTAAATGCAATCACAAATAAGCTGCACATGGTTTCTATATTTAAAGATATGCAACTTTCAGTAATGGTGGGAAATGGTAATTTTTACCTTAGAAGACTAATTTATAATAAAATGGAAGTTAATTGAGGCTAGTAGGACATCTAATAGGTATGACATCATTTAAAATTGCTTAGATGTCTTTCTTTTAATGGCAATGAATTGTTTGGCTAGGAAAACATTGATTAAATCTCCAATTGGAGGGGTGAGTTTTTCTTCCACCATGAAATGTACAAAAGGAACCCAAATTTTATTCACATAAGTGGTTGAGTGGGATCTAAAGGCTCAATTTAATAGGGTAATTATTACCTTAATTCCCTCTCTAAATTGGATTATTGGGATTTTACCCTAAAAGTCCCTGAAGATATGAGGTCCTTGATGCAACTTGTCAGGGATGCGAAATACCGGAAGCATACAATTGATTACCAACTTCAAGCAACTTAATATGCAAAAATAACCAGAATAAACAAGTAACTAGAATTTAGAATAACAAAGCATATGAGAGATAATACACAACTTGTATTAACACTTTATACAGAAAAGAATACAATAGAGAATATCCCACATCTTCTCCACCACCTTACAGAGGTTTCCCACACCTCAAGTGAATAGTAATTCTCCTCCCCAAAGCTCTCCCTCTCACAGGTCCCAACACCCAACTCAAATACAGAGTTGGTGTTCACCTCCCATGCTCCATGCACAACACAAGTGCTCCACGCACTCCACAAGTGCTCCACGCACTCAACAAGTACTCAAGGTACTTCAAGTAGATGTCCCATGAATTTGCAACAACCTAAAATTCAACAGACCATACTTATGGAAGGAACTTCCTTGCCTTCCTCTCTTGCTCTATCTGAGTACACACCTGTACTCCAAGTAGATCCTGCCTGATACTGCTCCCTGTTGTGTTACTGTCTATATGATCTTACACACCTGCAAATCAAACAACGGTTCTGCTCACCTGTGAACCTTGACCTTGCACACACATACACCTGCAGATCAACGATCTTACTTACCATGTAGATCTCCTATATAGGCCATGCAACTGTGACCAAGATCCTACACTCCTGAAGAATCTAGCTGACTCTCCAAACCAGCACCAACATGCCTGGTACCACTGTGGAACTAGGAGGAACACCCTTGCTCACCTCACACACAGAAGGAGCAAACTTTGCTCAACTCAAACTAGCCCACTTTTCCAATACAACCATGAGTCTATTATATAGATCTCATCCAAACAATAATTAGACATCTAATTACAATAATTAGATCCGCAGCTATGAGTCTAAAATTAGCACTCATCATGTAAACACTTGGTTCATTAGCTAACTGCCCGTAATTAGCTCACAGTCGAACCACACAGGCGACCGACGTCGGTCCCTGTCTGCCTAGAGGTAATCGACGTCGGCCAATATATGACCGACGTCGGTTGCTTCTCTATGCTATCCTGCTGACGTCGGCTGATCAGACCAACCCCAGCTTCTCTGTAACTCAGCAACCTTCAGCAACCTCCTCTCCTGTTTGCATCAGTGAAGCTTTTAGCTCCACAATCCTAACAATCTCCCACTTGGAGATAAACAACTGTACTGTACCTGTACCTATACTCCATCTAATCTGTCTCCTGGTTTGTATCCCTCCTCAAGCTCCCACCTAAAGACAACCCACCACACATCCCGTGGTGTACCACCTGTCATCCGAGTATCCTGCCACATCTAAACCTACAACACCTGTAGTGAAGTCTTGACCCTGCATAGCAACACCTGCTGCCGGTCCCTCTCAAAAACTTGAGAACCCACTTCCCCGAATTGGCTCCTAACTCTGACAGCTCCCACTACATGGGAATACTCAGGTCTATACCAGACCTCATGTGATTTCAGACACTGTACCTATCCAGCCCTTAGTGTGCTCCAGCTCTACATCCTGAACCTTGCCAACACCTGATTCACATCAGCTCCCACTCGAGACAAAATCAACCTGTGATCTCCATGCCTCCCAAGTCAAAGAATTCTGCTGCTCCAAACTCCTCATGACATGCCACTGAAACTAATCTTACCCTTAGCTCAGCAAAACCCTGTATGTACTAACCCTGCTAGCAAATATACCATCCACATATAGCAATAGAATGATGTCGTGACTCATCATCCACCTGGTAAGATAGACCACAGTAGTTACCCTGACATTGACTGAAGCCAAGCTTCATCCTCCACCTGTCAAAACCTGTACCACTGTCCTGCAGCTTCCTCAAGACCATATGCCTGGTCTTCCGTCTCACGTATCCGTTCTCTCTATTCTTCTACTAAGGAATCCATTCGTCTCTGTGTTTTCATCCAGCTAGCAAACCTACCAAAACTTTCGTTTGGTTCTGCATCATAATCCTGCCTAGCTCCCACCTGTTTCCTGGATCCTTCCTAATTTATAATCAGCAACAAGTATGAAGAAGAGGAACATGAATTTGAGGGCCTACTTACGGCTTCAGTCCTCCGTATGGGTGTTTGAGACTCCTTGACAGCATGCTGTCCACCCAAAATTCGTTACAGTGACCGACCTCGGTCACTCCATAGTCTGCATCCGACCGACATTGGTTCTCATGCGTCTGTCCTTGACTACCAACCTGCCAGCGCTGGTGTCCCTGCTGCCGACGTCGGTCCTTCTGATTGAAATCGGTCTTACATACTGCCGACGTCGGTCCCATGACCGACGTCGGTCTTACCCTGCCTGACATCGCTGGCTTCGGTGTGCACATGACCGACATCGGCACCTGTCTGTTCGATGCCAGTTCCTCCTGACCGACGCCGGTGTCTGTGTTCGCCTGTGAGTGATGACTTTTTACTCGCGAGCTCCTTTGGATCAAAACCCATGTCCAAACTGCTCTGCTCAGAAGTATCCAGCACCATCCACTGGGTTCTGTCTGCCATCTCCTCCAAGTACACCAAGGCTTTCCAGTTCTTAAGCCTGTCAAATATATATGTCTTTCGCTTAAGAACATGCATCTCCTTCCTACTCATGTGACCAAGCCTACGAAGCCACGTCTCCACAATAGAAGAAGAATCAGTAATATAAACAAGTAGATAAAGTATACCTATTTTATTACCACCAGCTAATTCAAGTGCTACCATTGTGAGAGTTCTTGTGCATCTCTCATCATCCAATCTTTCTGAAGAAATTAGCCATATCTCCAGACCTGGGACCTGCATGACCTTCATCAACACTTGTGTGTTGGCCGCCTGCAATTTCAGCTTCACTTCCCCTTTGCCAATCTTTTGGCAAGGCTCACCAGCTCCTCTACCTAGGGCTGCATCGAAAGAGGCAACCGAATCTTTTATCCAAGATTCAACTTTATCCAAGAAACTTGCAAACACATCCTGTGCAACAACACCTGCTACATCTGTATCTTCAGTTTCTTCATGCTGATCTGCTACCAACCAACAATCTTCTTTTACCTGCTCTTTCTTTCCATCGAACCGTGAGTAACCATCCGTGCTTTTCAACTCCTCCATTCTTAGCTTACTTTCATCTGCCATTGCTCTACTCCCACTCGATCAGCAATCCCTGAGAGTGACCTGTAACCAAACACAACCCTGCTTCCTGCAACCTTAGCTCTGATACCACTTGTCAGGGATGTGAAATACTGGAAGCATACAATTGATTACCAACTTCAAGCAACTTAATATGCAGAAATAACCAGAATCAACAAGTAACTGGAATTCAGAATAACACAGCATATGAGAGACAATACACAACTTGTATTAACACTTTATATAGAAAAGAATACAATAGAGAATATCCCACATTTTCTCCACCACCTTACAGAGGTTTCCCACACCTCAAGTGAACAGTAATTCTTCTCCCCAAAGCTCTCCCTCTCACAAGTCCCAACACCCAACTCAAATACAGAGTTGGTGTTCACCTCCCGTGCTCCACGCACAACACAAGTGCTCCACGCACTCCATAAGTGCTCCACGCACTCCACAAGTGCTCCACGCACTCAACAAGTACTCAAGGTACTTCAAGTAGATCTCCCATGAATCTGCAACAACTTGCAATTCAACAGACCATACTTATGGAAGGAACTTCCTTGCCTTCCTCTCTTGCTCTATCCGAGTACACACCTGTACTCCAAGTAGATCCTACCTGATACTGCTCCCGGTTGTGTTGTTGTCTATATGATCTTGCACACCTGCAAATCAAACAACGGTTCTGCTCACCTGTGAACCTTGACCTTGCACACACATACACCTGCAGATCAACGATCTTACTTACCATGTAGATCTCCTATATAGGCCATGCAACTGTGACCAAGATCCTACACTCCTGAAGAATCCAGCTGACTCTCCAAACCAGCACCAACATGCCTGGTACTGCTGTGGAACTAGGAGGAACACCCTTGCTCACCTCACACACAGAAGGAGCAAACTTTGCTCAACTCAAACTAGCCCACTTTTCCAATACAACCATGAGTCTATTATATAGATCTCATCCAAACAATAATTAGACATCTAATTACAATAATTAGATCCACAGCTATGAGTCTAAAATTAGCACTCATCATGCAAACACTTGGTTCGTTAGCTAATTGCCCGTAATTAGCTCGCAGTCGAACCACATAGGCGACCGACGTCGGTCCCTATCTGCCTGGAGGTAACCGACGTCGGCCAATATATGACCGATGTTGGTTGCTTCTCTATGCTATCCTGCCGACGTCGGCTGATCAGACCGACCCCAGCTTCTCTGCAACTCAGCAACCTTCAACAACCTCCTCTCCTGTTTGCATCAGTGAAGCTTTTAGCTCCACAATCCTAACACAACCAGTGTCTAAGGATAGAATCCAGGTCATGGTTGTTAGTCCATTTTTTGGTTTTAGACAAGTTCACATGGGGAAGAGGGAGCTTTTAATATTTCTCAAAATCAATAGGGGAAATATAGGCTATTTTAGAATTTTCCTCCCTGATGATTCATTCATTATCTACTCTATAATAAAAAAATATGGGGGTAAGGATGTCTATACAATATAGTACCTTAAGTTTTGTTGTGGTATGGTGAAGGCCAGCCATTTAGATTACAACCAAGTCATAGTTTTTTCTACTCATTGTAGATATCCTCTACTCTTCCTTTGTGATGGGCTTCAATTTTTCCACCATGAAAAAAAGTTCAAACCAATTCTTAATACCTGAGACATTCAAGGCTATAAGGTCTAATTTAGTATCTTTGAAGATCTGACCTTCATTATCTATTGACAAGTAGATCTTGGTCTCTTCTTTCAATTGTTATTTGTGATCTACCATGGTCTCTTCTTCTAAAAATAACTCACACTAGATTGAAAATGATCTTTGTGAAATCTCTCTCATAGTCAAAAACATAATTAAGTTCTCCTTAGATCAAATTGAAACTAATTGAGTCTATTTGGGTCATTTTTATGTAGGGTTTAGGGTTTTAGAGCTTTAATGGTACAATATATCCAAGATTTGGCATATACATGCATTGTATTTGAGTTGGACCTTAACCTTTATACCTTTGCATTTTCGAGCCCATAATATCTTGTATTTTGTCCTTTTCTGCTTGCATGGTTCCTATGTGGCATCAGTCTAGGCCTTTCATGGCATTTTTCATAAATTCCATTTGATCGTTAGATGTTCGCATTTAAAAATGTGTCTTTAATTTCACACCATCAAATTAAAATATTGGATCAGCATAAGTCATTGATTATAATCTAGGCCTTCACTTGTGACTAGTTGTATTGGTGGTAAGTTATGTAGTTGTGACACTTGACATGTTTACGTGCCTCTCCATGCTCCAAATCCTATGTTAGTGTTTTATTTAATGAACATTGACCATGCATTGATCTTTTGGGCCTTTGAAAATTCATGAACACCCTCATGATATTGGATCATCCTCCAATGATAAAGCACAAATTGTTAGATCATCATGTCATCTCTACCTCGAATGAGCTTTCACCATGTGTTGAACTCATGGGCTTTTAAGGCTTCATTGAAAATTCCATAGGATATTCATGTTATTGGATCAAAATCTAGTGATGAAATATGAACCATTGATCTTAGATTATAAAGTCATTTTTGAGCTTTTTAACAAGATTTTGAAGTTATTTTTGACCCTAAATAGGATAATTCATTAGCTTAAATTTTAATGGTCTTGTGAACATCAAATACATCCTCACAAAAGTCAAATGATAGTAATATTAATTTTAATTTTAAGTTAGTGAAGCTTTCAATTTTATTGGCTTAAAGTTAATGGTTATGTGAATGTTAAATATGTCCTCATGGACATAAAATGATGGTCATGTAAACGTTAATTTTAAGCTCATCAAATTATTATAGCCCAATACGAGGGTGCAACTTGGCACCTCCATGGGGCTTCCCAGGGTCTTAGACTCAATTCTCTCTATCAAATAGAAATTGGTGATGAAACATTAGTCATAGGATCATAATCTAAGAGCTTGTTCATGATTAGTCACTTTGTTAAGCAAGACCCATTTATCTTTTATCATCAAATTGAAGGCTATCACATGTCAATTTTTCAAACCTTTCTTAGTCCCTTGACTTTTTAACTTTGCCTCACTTGGTCTGATGAAGTGAGGTTGGTTGATAAAGATTCGAGAGCTTGAATATGATTAGTCTAAGATGTTATGTGCAAGATTTTGTTCGCCTTCCTCACATTACCTAATTGGAAGGCCATGAGGAAGCATAAACCATTAGATTATCTTAGATGCATGTTGTTTAAGTTGAATTTCAAGGTTTCCTCACTCTGTTGGATCAAATACCATGATAAAGTGAGGGCCATTAGATATTGTGAGATGAAAGGAAGTTAAGTTATGACCATAGTGATAAAAAATACTTAGGCTAAGTTGTTAATCCTAAGGTCCTAGCTATATTAAAAAATACATCGGGGCCTTAAGATAAAAAACTTAGGCTAAGGTATAAATCAAATGACCAAGCTAACATGAAAGTAGACTTGAGGAGCTAGGAATTTTAGGCTAATGTGTTAAAACTAAGGTCTCATTAGTATTAATAAATATGATGTGGATTTAGGGTTAAAACATTAGGCTAAGCTAGGGAATACTAAAAGGACCCTACATAATAATATTAATTAGGCATATAAAGGAAATTTTAAAGGGGAAGAATAACAAAAGGGACCAAGTATTATAAGTTAAGTTTTATTTGTGTTGAAAAACACAACTAAGATTAAAAAATGAACTTTATCCTTAGGTCCAAAAATGGATTTTAAAAAGGCTTCCACCAATTTGGTTCCTGCCAACATTCAAATTTAAACTGAGGGCTTTGGCCAAGGTTTCAAAACATAAAATTCTCGAGGACAAATGCCATAAAACTTGAAAATAAAGAAATAAAGACCATTTATTAAAAAATTTAGTCCAAATTAAATCAAAACAAGACCATGTAAGCTTGATTTTAATAAAGTGGATGATCTTCAATTTCTACAAATGACCTTAACATGCTAAATTATCATGTTCAATTTCTAGGGTTTCTCTAAGGTCTCAATTTTAAAAATATGGGGATATGTTGGTCCCAACACATCATTCAAAAGGAATTAAAAAATCCCTATTCCCCTCAAAAAAATGGTATTGCTGAAAGTAAAAACCACAGCATCATAGAAATGGATAGAACAATATTTCAATCTAAAATGTTCATAAGTTCTTATGAGCCAAATTCATGAACACTGTTATTCATATTTTGAATAGAGTCCATACCAAAGCCTTGCATATTTTTACCCCTTTAAAAATTTAGACTAAAAAGAAACCTATTGTGGCTAATATTACAATCTTTGGTAGTCCTACTTATATTTTATTTCTAAAGTTAAAAGAAAGAAGCTCAATCCCACTTCATATTCTTGCATTTTTGTACATTGTAGAGGTAAGACAAAAGGTTTAAAAGTGTAGGGTCCCTCTAAATGTCATATTATTGAGAATAATAATGTTCTTATTCCTAAAAAATCACTTTGTAATCCCTCTATGGATTCTCCTTAGTGTTCTTCTATTGATGAAACTAACTCTCGTGTTTCTCCTTATGATGAAACAGAAGCCTTTAAGGAAGTTGATCTAGTTATGGATAACTTAGAGTTTGAGGAACCCCTAAGTTTCATGTTTAATCTAAAATACCTAAATGGTCATAATCCCTAATTAAATATCCTAATATTGATAAATTAACTAGAATTCAACATCCTTATCATGTATTAATGACATTGTATGAATGTGAACCTAATAATTTAAGGAATCCACCGAGATTATAATTGAAATGTTGTTATGAAAGTATAATAGAATGCATTAATTAAAAATTAGAATTGGTATCTTTTCCCTCTTCCATATAAAAGGCATATTATTAGTTGTAGGTGCATTTATAAGATCAAATATAATTCAATTGATAAAATTGACAAATTTAAAGCTAGATTAGTTTCTCGTGGGTTTACTCAAAAGCTCAGGATTGACTATGTTGAAATATTTGCTCCTATATAAAAAATGAGTACTTTGATACTTCTTATTGCTCTTTCAACCCAAAATGGTTGGGTTATCCACCAAATGAATGTTAAGAATGCATTTAAAAATGGTTATTTATAAGAAGAAATCTATATGACTCAGCCTAAATGTTTCATTGATCTTAATAAAGAACATTATGTATGCAAGTTAAAAAAACCTTTATATGCTTTAAAACAAGATCCTCATGCTTGGTATTCTAAAATCACTTATTTTTTCAAAGAATTGGATATTTCTAATTTCTATTCAAATAATGATCTCTTTGTTAAATTTGAAAATGGTCATTTGATTCTAATTGTATTATATGTTAATGATTTATTGATTACTATAGATTTATATAGTTTAATTCATAAATATAAGGATAAACTAAGTCAAATATTTTAAATGACTTATTTAGGCATTTTACATCATATTTTAGGAATGGCTATATTTAAGGATAAAAATTCAATTGTTGTATCACAATCTGAGTATGCACATAATCTTCTTGTTAAGTTTAACATGCTTGATTATAAATATATCACTACTCTCATTCAAGTTGGTGTTACACTTTATCCTAAACCTAAATTTGAAAAATCTAACCCTACTTTGTATATATAGCTTATTGGAAGTTTGATTTATCTAGCCATTGCTAGTCCATATATTTCATATGTTTTTAGTGTTGATTTTAGATTTATGCAAGATCCTTATTTGGATCATTAGAAATTCGCCTAACATATTATTTGTTATATCAAAAAAATTATAAAATATGGTTTATTTTATTAGTCCATTTATAATGATGATTTATATGGTGATTATGATGCTGACCATGTTGGTGATGCTTTAGATCATTATTCTACTTCTAGATATGTGTTTAAGTTTGGTGTAGGTTCTATCACTTGGAAAATTAAGAAGCAACCTATTGTCTCTCTCTTATACAAAATATGATTAAAAAATTGATATGAAAGATGGTAAATTATCCATGTGGTTGTGAAGGATGTTGGGAGAACTTCATTTGGATGTTTCTCAAAGTACCATCCTTCATTGTGATAACCAAAGTTTTATAACTTTGGAAAAAAATCTAGTGCAACACCAAAGAACTAAACACATTGAAGTTCATGTAAATTTCATCTAATATAAATTCCTCAATGGTGGCATTAATCTACAATTCTATCCTATGAGTGAAAAAGTGGTAGATATCTTCACAAAACCACTTGGTGCTACCAAGTTTTGTCAGTTTCTTACAATATTGGGCCTCTCAGAGTTACCATTGAGGGGGAGTGTGTATGAAAATGAAACTTCCTAATTTCCATGAATTTATTTATTTTATCTATACTTTTTATCATTTTAAATCATTGCAAACTTCATGTGGAAGTTATATGATTTAAATAAACTTCATGCAGAAGGTTTACTTTTATACCCTAATGCATTAAAAAAAATAGTTTGTAATGGAGGTCCTTATGTTATAAAAGGCTCCAAATATGATTAGTGATTTTTCATGAGAAATAATGAGATGTAATCTCAAAATCATGCTATCCTAAATTTACTTTCAAGTAGTTTGTGGATTATAATTCCTAATTTGTTTCAAAATGTGACTTTTGGAATGATGAAGGTTTTATAAACCTTCAAATTTTGCACATAGTATAATTCATTTATTGTGACTATGGATTTTATCCCCACTTAGCATTAAGAGGGAGTGTTAGAGAATTTAATGACTAAGGGGTTATTATTTAACCATTAGTCTATATTGTTTATTTAATAAATAATAAAAATATATTATTTATTAACACAGGGTGGAAACCTCATGAAAATAAATAACATTATTATATTTATTTAATAGTTAACAATATTTTTAATGACTCTTCAAGATGGTTGGATCCATTATTCACAATGGTCACCTCCCTTCAAAATTACCTATAAAATAGGGTTTACCCCTATTGGTTGTTTTATTTTAAAATTCATAGGAGTTTACTCAAGATTTTTGTGAAGGTTAATTTGGAGAGGATAAGTGAGAAGAGAATTTATATTGGGTTACTTTATTTCTCAATGAAAATTACTTCTGGTGGGTATTTTACCTTGTAGAGGTTTTCCCATGGTAATTCATGTGTCTCTATGTTCAATTGATCTAGATTAATTTACCTATGATTTTCTATTCATATAAATTTTAAATCCATGCATATTACATCATATGTATCTTTACACCTTGATGTAGTGAGAAGGTCAATTTCAAAATTTCATGCTCAAACCCTTCTCTAATGGTCACCTACAACCACAATTTGAGAAAGTGGTCTTAAGAAAAATTTGTGTTTGGGGAAGATGTATTGTTATAGGAAATTTGAAGATGAGTTACACACTTACAAATTGTATAAAAGTCTTGATATGTTCAATGGTTTGAAGTTAAGTCCTAAAATAAAAAAAATACACTAATACTTCTCCAATGAACACCTATAATTTTCTAACAAGAGCATGTTAGTTTCAAGCCTAAAGAAGGGATAGAGTGCATAAAGGAAGCATTGAAGTCTAGATCAGGTGGTAAAATAAGCCAATGAGGTTATTTGAAGATAAAAGTAAATGTGAAGGAATGACTTAAGAGTATGGTCAAGACAAGTTCATATAAACCTAATACACAGTCAATTGGGACCCTATAGATCTACTTGGTTAATTATAAAAGATTGTTTGTTTTGAAGGACATAAAGGTTTATGGAAGGAATTAGCTCACATTGGAATGATTTCCTAATTCTAGTACAACATTTATATAATATTCATATTAACTAAGAATGGGTAACAAGCCTACAAGTCTATTTAGGCTTGTAGAACACAAGTCCAAGAGCAAAGGCCTATATAGAGAGTCTTTGAAAAGGTAGTTGACTCAAATTAATGAGGGTCTGAATAATTTTATGAATGGATGAATATAGCATAAACCATAAAAATTAATCCATAAACTAAGTAAAAATTGACCAAATTTTGGCCCTTTAGGCCAAAATTTATCACCCCTATTTGAAAACTTAGCCGCCTAAGTCTATACCTTTGGCTTAACCAGTATGTAGATTTTCTTTGAAAGAAGTGTTCTTTGACAAAGCCCACAATAAATGTAAAAGTCTAATTCTTTTGAGAAGTTTGGTTTTAATATTTTTTAAGCCTTTTCATAGTAACTATTTCAAACCTTTTGTTTTTGACTAAGTGTTATTTCTTTTGGAATTTTCATTAGGCCAAGTGCTGAATTCTTTCAAATAATTTGTCCGACACAGATTTTATGAAGGGCAATTTTTTGTTTTTTTAAAAGGCACTTGCAACTTTCCTAAAGGAATTATTTAAAAAAAATTGTTTTAAATTTTTTTTTTAAAGGGCACTTTAGTTTTTCCAAAAGGCACTTGGAACTTTTCTGAAGGGATCTTTTCCAAAAGCCAAAGGAACATTTGTAACTTTTTTGAAGGGGTCTTTTCCAAAAGCTGAAGGGCATGATGGATCACAAGATTCATATTTTTGTCCCTCATCCTAGTGTGAAATACTTTCTATTGAATATAGATTTGAATGAAAAGAGGGCATGATGGATCACAAGGGTAATGGAATATGATGTGGAGATCAAAAATATCATGTTAGTAAAAGGAAAAGGACTATGTAAGCATCTTGCTTCAGACTTGAAGTAGAAATAGAAGCTATTTTGGTACTTCATGATGACTCTGTATCAGTTACACCTTCATCTATGAGAATTTAAACATAAGACATGATCTATATCCTTTAAACTGGTAAGTGTCCACAAGTTATTGATAGGTACAAGATGAAGGTACTTTAGGATGCAATCCATTCCTTATGTACTTATTTATGGGGTTCTATTTAGGAAGGACTTTTTAGGTGTGTTGTTGAGGTGTATTGATTTGGATCAGATTGACAAAGTATTATTTGAATTCCATGATGGACTAGATGGTGGTCACTTTGCTCCAAGAACCATAGATGCTAAGATTATGAGGGATGGTTACGTTTGGCCTAGATTTGTTTAAAGACACTCACACTTGGGTAAGGAAATGCCAAAAGTGTGGTCTCTTTGATGGAAAAAAAAAACTAGTTGCCTTACCTCTTGATCCAATCTAGGTTGAGTAACTCTTCATGCAATGGGGTTTGGATTTCACAGGCCTTATCAATCCACCTTCTAGTGCTAGTCATAAGGGGTGTTGATAGCCACTAATTATTTTACAAGATGGGTGGAGGATATAGATCTTAAAGAGGCTAATGACATTTCAATCCTTGATTTCTATGAAGGTATAGTAACAAGGTTTAGATCTCCTTCAGCCATAATCTCAGATAATTCCTTAGCCATCCTAGGAGAAAGAACAAGTGAATGGGCTTTGAAGCATGACATCTATCTTAGTACCTCCTCCAACTATTACCCCCAATGGAATGGACTAGCTAAGTCCACAAATAATAACTTAATCAAGATCATTAAGAGGATAATGGAGGAAAATCAAAGGATTTGAGACACCAAGTTGGAGATAACCCTTTGGGCTGATAGGATAACCCCAAAGAGAGTAATTGGGAATTCACCATATACACTTGTGTATGGAAGGGAAGATAAAATTCCTATCTCACTTGAGTTACTAGCTTTAGATCTTACCTATCAGCTGTAATTAATGTATAATGATAGCATAGAGGTTAGGTTATGTGAGTTAATGGATCTTGAGGAAACAAGAAATCAAGTTATTCACACCATGACAACTCACCAAGAGCAAACAAAGAAGTATTTTGATAATAAATCCATGTCAAGGAGTTTTAAACAAGGAGACATTATCTTTAAATTTGATGAATATAGGGCTAAGCCTAGAAGATACACAAAGTTTGATGCTTTTTGGAGTGGCCCATATGTGATCACACAGTGCAAACAACATAATGGTTTCCAAATTTCAATGTTGGATGGAGACGAGCTACATATCCCAATCAATGGGATATATCTAAAACATTGTTACTAAGGTTATCCTTTTCCTTTATACATAGTTTCTTGCTTTCCTTCTATTCTCTAAGTTCTTATGAACATGTGTGAGTTGTCTTGTGTTTTACTTTGCTTTGTGTCTAGTTTGTTTTTTTCTTGTGGTGTTTTGTGTCTTGTAGCATGGGTTTTCCTTCTGGTCTAGTGTGTTATTAAAGGTTTTGATTCATGGCCAATGTTTCCTTGTTTCAGTGTCCTTAGATGAATCCATGCCCAATGGATTAATTTGGCTACTGGTCTAGTCGATATAGTAGGCATACTACCCCTATGAGTCACCAATTTGTTAACCAAATTTTAGCCCTTCAAGCCAAAATTGAGCACCCCTATTTGAAAACTTAGTTTATTAAGTATATATCTTTGGCTTAACCAGTATGTAGATTTTCTTTGAAAGAAGTATTCTTTGATAAAGCCCAAAATAAATGTAAAAGTCTAATTCTTTCAGGAAGTTTGGTTTTGGTCTTTTAATAAAACTTTGCATAGTAATCCTTTTAGACCTTTTGTTTTTGACTAAGTATTATTTCTTCCATAATTTTCATTTGGCCAAGTGCTGAATTCCTTCAGAAAATTTGTCTAAGATATATTTTTTGAAGGGAAATTTTTAGTTTTTTTGAAAGGCACTTGAAAATTTTCTAAAGGAATTATTTCAGACATTTTCTCTTAAACAACATTTTCGAAGGACACTTTAGTTTTTCTGAAAGGAACTTGCAAATTTTCTAAAGGGGTCTTTTCCAAAATCCAAAGGGACATTTTACACTTTTTTTAAGGGGTCTTTTCTAAAAGCCGAAGGGACACTTGCAACTTTTTTGAAGCGGTCTTTTTAAATTACCGAAGGGTCATTCTAGAGTTCTAAAGGTCCACTTCAAGAAGCCCAAAGGAACATTTCAAAGAACCAAATGATCCATTTTTCAAAAGCCAAAATATCATTCGATAGCCCAAAGGAATTAATGTGTAAAAAGGAGCGAAAGGACTTATTCGAGAAATTTATTTGTAGGAATTGCCAATACAAAGAGCTAAATGAATTCTTTTGGGAAAAGTGCCGAGATAAAAGTCCAAAGTAGAAAAGTGTCAAAAAAAAGAAACCACAAGAAAAAGGAGTCTAGGGAATGAATTTTTTTGGAAAGACCATCTGAGGGAAACAAGAATACAAGAATTCTGAAGGAAATAAAAGTTTGAAGAAAATACTCAAAGAATGGTGGCCCACAAAATGTCAAATTTAAACTAAAAAAATAGCTATTGGTTTCAAAAGGTTTGGTCGGAATTTGAAGGTGAGTATATAGGTAAAAAATGGAAATTGTAATTGAGGCATTTGGTTTAGCTATAAATTATTCAACTATAGTTGATTCAATTGTAATTGAGGCATTTGGTTCAGCTATATCTTATTCATCTATATCTAATTCGTTTGGTTACATGGCATAACTCACCCACCTCTCTCCCACATGAAAATTTAACTATTTATCTCAATATGACACATGTCCAAGTGACCCTTGGACTTCTTTTTCTTGCTCCACCTCTCAAAGATATAAACATGCATTCTCTTGGCTCATTTTAGGTAGCCTCTGCTAGTTATTGGGAAAACTCCAGCTAGAGTTTTACTCTAAAGACTCTTGAAGAAATAATACAATTTATTTTTCCATTCACATTCTATACTATTGAGTGATGACTTGAATATTATTGGTCTAGTCTAGTGAAATATTGTCTTTTCTAGTTTGTACTCTTGATAGTCTACTAATGTACAAAAGAGTGTCATTACAGGTCCTAATTAGTATTCTTTTCTAAGTGTATAGACATTTTATAAGTAGCCTATGATTGTATTCTTTCTTGGAATCATCCATTGCTCTCCTAAATGTTGACTGCCTTATTAAATCTAACATGTGAAACACTGATGTGACAACACACAAGGAGTTTTGAGTCTTGTGTGAGAAAAGCTATGTTGGTCTTTAAGTAGCATATTCTCAATAAAATAGGAGGAGGTAAACATTGCTATATCACATTTTTTATTTTTTTAGTTTTTTTCTTGAACCCTTTTCATTCACAAATTTTTAAGTTAGAGAGAGAGATTTAAAAGTGCATTAAGGGGAGCTAACCCCTTATCTAGAGATTCATCTCAATAAAATTATCACCCACAAGAAGAGAGATGACTCCATTGTGCCACTTGGATGAGGAGAGCTGATCATCTCCTCAAGGGTGTCAATCCAACTGTCAATAAGAAGGAAATAAAAGCACCAATTTGGCCTTAATACCTCTTTAAGCTACTTTGATGCATGCATGTTATCCAAAAACTAGTATTCTCTTGTTTGGTGTGGCCATGACCTAATGTATGGATCTAAAGGACTTTTATAGGAGGTAATAAGGTCCCTACATTGAAATATAGTGGCATCATTTATTGTATTGGGTCTCGAACATGCATGACTAATGGTTAAGAACTTAGACTACTCTCTAATGGCTTGTTTTCAACCCAAGAGTCAACTTATTACACTAAGTATTGTACAGATAGAATGCATGGGAACCTAATATTCTAGTAATAATTAAGGGTTCTAGTTTACTTGATATTTATGGCATTGATTTAGGTTTCAAGATCCCAAGGTTTATGAACAATTGATAAGAACCAAAATAGGTTTAAACCCTCCTAAAACCCTAAGAGGGACCTAATGTGAAATATTGACTTCTAAATTTCATTAAATGACCTAGTTCAATCCTATAACATCTTGAACATTGTTTTAGACTCTAATTAGATTCTCAATGTGTACATTGTCTGTACTTGAAGCTATACTAAATATATTATTTTTTAAGGTATTTTGATGTTTTGGAATTTTTTAGAAATGGAGAAATTGAAAACCATTAGAAGAGGTAATTTGGGATGTATTACAACTATTGAAGCCTAAAAATCCATATAGGAAATCTTATAAGTGATTAAAAAACTTCAATTTCCAAGGCAATATTCAATAATCTCACACTTCCATAAGGTTTTAGGGCCTCAAATTTGACATGGATATTTTTGATAGGCTAGGTAACGCCAATCACGTGGTTTTTGGTGGTTTCACATGTGTGTAGATATATGGAGTATAAAATTAGTATTTTAATCAAGGAGGCCTAATTGAGGCTTAATTTAGAGAAGAAAATAGTAGAGAAAGACACTTCCACTCACTCTCGGGACTTAAAACTTGGAATGGAGTTATAAATCTAGATTGGGTCCTCAAATATTACCTTATTTTATCATTACCATTTTAAAATATCCTACACAAGGAGGTTTACATGATATTAGGGCTATAAGAAAAATAGGCCTAATGAGAGAAAAAGGTGCAAAGTTGAGTCTTAAGTATATTTTGATGACTTCAAGTGAGTTATTTTATATTTGATATGGTGTAAATAGGATATAAATGGAGGGATAACATATTGGATAATATTAACTCAAGTTTTTAGCCACTTAGAGAAGGCTAGGCATGGGAGATGAAGGGGTTTTAAGACCCCTAAGTATATGAGTGATGATTAACACTAAAATTTTAGATCAAGGGAGTTTATAAATGT
The DNA here is from genome assembly GCA_037957365.1 of Torreya grandis. NCBI lineage: Eukaryota > Viridiplantae > Streptophyta > Pinopsida > Cupressales > Taxaceae > Torreya > Torreya grandis. The sequence continues at coordinate 1,309,814 of JARHVA010003782.1, forward strand.
AGAAGTTGTATAAAATAAGATGTTTTAAATTAGTTAATGGTGAATTTATGATTAAATATCGCATTTTTCACTCTTCTTACTCAAATTAGGATAATTTTGAGGAGTTGTGCAAAATATGAAGCTGAGTTTTAAACTCCTACACCACTTGGATCAATGGAGCATTTAAAAAAAGGAGAAATATGTCCTTAGGGACCTATTGAAGTAGTTTATAACTCATTTTTAATAACTCTCATGTGGACACATGGAAATATCCATCCTATGTGCCTCTCTCTCTTCGCCATTTCTCTATATAAGCTACTGCTCTTGGCATTATAAATCATCTATATTTGGTATGGCTAAGCCCTGATAAATTGACTACTAATTTTTGCCTTTGAATAATTATTTTGATCTATTTTTATGTTCTTAAATTCGTTCTTAAGTGTGTTAATTAGTTCATGGTTGAATGTCTAGTGATATTTATCTCTCCTTATGTCCATCTCACTCTTTCATGCTTTGTGTAAGTGATTTACCTTCTAATAGGTCTAATGATATGTAAATAGTTCTTTTGTGTGTATTTTAGTGTTAATAAGACTACTAGTGTCTATTATAAGACCTGATATTCATATACCTTGAGAAACACAATACATTCTACCTTTATGTTGAAACAATTTTGTTAGGAGAACCTTGAGTTATGAGATCAATTTTGCAAGTTATTTTTAATAGTGCAAGTTTAAGTAGGCTTGTGGAATTCACCTTGGTGCATCCCCTATTTTAAATTAGTGTTAATCTCATCCTATCCAATTTCCTTTAAATCAAGTATATTATATATTATTTATAGGTGTTGTGTAAAGGTAGCTAACCATTCAATCTAGAGATCTAACTCTTTGATAGGTTACCTATAACCTTAAGGTGTTTCCATGGAATACCAAATTTAAGGAGGATATAATATCCATCCTTAGGGTGGAAATTTTATTGATAATAATTTTTTCATTCCTAGTGGGAACTCATGGTCCAATAAGTTTTCAAAGGTAGATGTTGATCTTGGAAAATATGAAGTTGTACAGATTTCTTCATGTAGTATCTGGTGACTCCAGCACTCATTGGCTCTTGGTTGCAAACTAATGCTTAATTTTAATGCCTATGGTAATAAAAATATCATCAAATAAATAAATTCCATTTTAATTTTTATAGCTACCTTACTATTTAGTTATAACAAAGAGGTGTTCTAGCACACATCCATACCTCAATAAATCTTGTGTTTCTCATATACCTATTAGGAGACTTTTCTTGGGTATAATTTGAAAGATGACATCTCCAAGGAAATTTACATTTGTTTCCTTTAATGAACATATTTATTTTTAACTTGATAATTATGATGGAATTCTTATGTTATCCCTCAAAAGTGTGCCTTCATATACAAGAGAAGTTACCGCTACTCTTATTGAACACATAAGAAACACTGCCAAATTTTACAATATACAAACATCACTAAAGAGAATATTACCATCAATTTCTTGGATATTTATTAATGGGAAGGACATTGATTGTTATGGTACTTTGTCTCCCAACACCATCATTACATGGGATGAATTGGGTGAATCCTTGAGAAGGAGATTTGAAGACAAATTTGATCACTAATCCTTGACTATGAAACTGACTACAATAAAGATGGCACCTCAAGAAGCCACTTAATAATTAAACACAATATTTAAAAATAATTTATATATTATTAGAAACTTGGTAATGCCTACTACTCATAATGTTTCTATTTATTACCTTAAATTAATAGTTATATATCTATGATGATTCAATCCATGAGAGGGGATCCTTTGCTTAATGTCTATGAGGCTGATATAAGGAATAAGAATTGACTTATTAAAGATAGGAAATATCCCCTAAACCTCTCATGCCTTTGTTTACTAATGTTAAAACTCTTATACCCACCATTGATCTTATTCCCACATCTAATCATAACTAGTCTACCTTTAATCAACCAAGCAAGCAAAAAGAGGAAGATATGATAAACACTCTTAGAAAAGAGAATATAAATCATAAGAGGTGATAAAAATAACAATAATAGAGGTATAATCAAGGTCCTTTCTATCCCTATCAATCTTATAAAGCTCTTATAAAATCTTTTCAAGGTCAATACCAAGGACAAGGGAACTAACTCAAGTGAGGAAACACAATGGACAAAATCAAAATATTCCTTCTACTTCCAACACACTTATACCCATCAAAAATAATATTGTAAAACATAATGGAGAGTATCCTTCATAGAACCAACCTCATGACTCTTCCACTTATGAAAATGAAGCATTCAATCAATCCTATATGGCTCAATGGGGAATAATGCCTTGTATGACTAAAGAAAAGATGACTAGTGGAGGAGAAAACCATAGAGGAAATGCCCAGTAAAATGTTACTTTGATTAAATACTATCAAGAGGAATCATGTGAAGTCAAATACCAAGGTAACTTGAACACTAGATCAAACTCCATAGCTATAATCACAAGTTCAAAGAAGAGAATAATTGAAGAGGTACAAGGGGCATGTAGTGGTCCAAGCATGAACTCTTAATCACCTCAAGGATTAGTTAAATAAAATATATTCCATATGACACAAGTAAATAAGAAAAATTAGAATGCCATAGCTCCTTATATGCCTTCTCCTATACATCAAGTGACACAAGTTAGTGTTAGTGCTATAGCTCCTAGAGGGAATTAAAAAGTTAGTAGCTCTCCTATGAATATTATTGACAAAATAAATAAATTCCATGTAAGCATCCCAATGTCGGAAACATTGTCCATTATTGGACAAAGAGACCTGCTCCAAAATTATCTCTCCAAGCTTAATGCATCACCTATGTAACTCAGTGAAAGAGGGTAGTTTTGATAAATGAATTGAAGAACAATGATGGGTAGCCAATCAAAACTAAAAGTATAAATAAACCTCCTCCATTATACCTCTATATTATAATTGGAGAATCATTAGTTCATAATTATCTAATTGATAGTGGATCAAGTAGTTTAGTCATGCCAAAAGAAGTAGTTGATAAGCTAAAATTAATGTATAAAACAAATTCAAAATGAGTATTACAACTAGATATATCAATTGCCAAAATAGTTAAAATTATCAAAGGTTTGTATCTGACTCTTCATGATTTTCCTAATTTTTTTATCACTTACTACGTGGTGGTTTTTAATGTGCCACCTCACTTTGATCTTTTCTTGTCAAGGAAATTTACTACTAATATTGAGGGGTACTTAACTTTAGAGTGGTATTATATGGCATTTAAGACTAGGTATGTTGATAAAGTTTAAATTAATTCTAAACCCTTAGAAAATTTCCATGTGGAGCCTTGTGTCACAAACACATCTAACATGAATTGCACTATTATTGATGATGGAGATCAAGCCAATGACCAAGAACCAACTACACCTCTACATGGAATACATGATCTTTTTCTAGATGAATGGGGTAACGAGAATCATGAGTTTTACCCTTTTAAATATACTAAGGAAATTGATCTAGGAATCTATACATACAAGCTCTTTCAAAACTTGATGGATATGAAAAATGATTAAGAAAATTATTCTTTGATGGATCAAGGAGTAAAAATGGAATAGGAAAAGGTATAATGATTGTTTCTCCTTCTAAACAAAAGTAATATTCTACCATTAGGTTCTATTTTGGCTATTCCTCTATCACATCAAAGTATGAAGGACTTATTCATGGATTCTAATGGGCATGTAAGAAATGTATAAAGTAATTTAAAGTATATGGGGATAGTATATTAGTGGTATATTATGTTAGAGGGCATAATTCTACCAAAAAATCATTGTTTAAGGCATACAAACATAGGGTTTGGGATCTCATTAAATAATTTAAAGCTTTCAACTTGAATCAATCCCAAGAGAGAGTAATAAGTATGCTAATAAATTGGTATTAATAGGAACCTATTTTGATATTCCAAATAATGTGAAAAGTGGGAAGCATGAACAACATGTTAAGGTATTGGTGAGACCATATATTCTATATAACAATGCAATTTAGGAAATCTTTGATAGTGATAGGTAGATTGCATCTTTTCGATGTGAGGAAGTTTATTTATCCTCAAAAAATAAAGCTAATATCTAAAAACAATATGGTGACCAAATAGTGCATCTATAGTCTAATGAACTTCTCAAAGGATTGGTGACCCTTGAAAGTATATTCAATGAATAAGATCAAGTGAAAAAAGAAAAGGTAGGCATGTATTCAAGTGAATATCATTATTAAATAGCTGAAATCTTCAAGGAAAAAATCCTCAAGTTAGGAAAGGTATGTAATAAGGCCAAGAAGGATAACTTTGTTAAATTATGTAGGGAATTATTAGATGTATTTGCATAAGAATATGGTGGCCTAAAAGGTTTTGACCCTATCCAATATCAACACACCATTGAGATAGATCCAAAATCAAAATTGTTTAGATAAAATCAAAGACCCATAAATTATAAGGTTGAGGTTTTGATGATGAAGGAACTAATCAAGATGATTGAATCAAACATTTTCTTCCCCATTAAACACTATTCATGGGTTTCTAATCTAGTTCCTATGAGAAATAAGAGTGTGAAAATCATATTGTGTGTTGATTTAGGGATTTAAATAGGGTGTATTTGAAGGACCATCACCCCTACCTTAAATAGAATAAATATTTCAAATGGTTATAGGGTGTAAACACTTTTCACTCTTGGATGGGTATTATGGTTATAACCAAGTCTTGGTTAAGGAGGAGGATCAATATAGAAATTCCTTTACAACTAAATGGGGAACCTATGCCTAGAAAAATATGGATTTTAGATTCTCTCATGTAGGATCTACCTTTAAAAAACAATGAACATGGCATTCCATGTTTTGATTAATAAGATGCTATTAGTGTACCTTGATGATATAATTAGTTTTTTAAAAGATGGTAGTGATCACTTGGCTCATTTAAGACTGATTTTTGAGAGGTACAGGTAGTTTGGGATATCTTTGAATCTTAAAAAATGTTTTTTTGTAGTCCATAAGGGCAATTTACTTGGACATATTATCTCAAAAGTAGGGCTAACCATAGATCCTGAAAGAGTGAAAGTTATCTTGGCCTTGTCTCTACCATTGCATAATAAGGGAATACAAATTTTCATTATCAAAATAAACTTCATAATAAGGTTTATACCTATTTTTTAAAACCTTGTAAAACCATTTATATCCATGATAAAGAAACATCAGATGTTCAACTAGATTAAAGAAGGGAGAAGTAACTTTGAAGCTATAAAATAAGATATATCACAATCACCTACCTTGATGAACTTCAACTCTCAAAGGACTGATTTTTGTATGCTTTCTCTAATATTCAGACTATATCTTCCATGTTAATGTAAAAAAATAATGAATGAGATGAATAACCCATTGCTTTCTTTAGTCAAGGGCTTAGAAACTATAAAGAGAGGTATACTTTTATAGAATATCAATTCTTGGTAATCATAAGAAGATTACAAAAGTTTAGACATTTAATCTCAAACAAGAAGATAAACATCACGGTATCTCATCCAAGTGTCAAATATTTCCTTCTTAATAAGGACTTGAATGAGAAGAAGGCAAGTTGGGTTACTAAAGTGATGTAATATGATGTAGAGACTAATATCACCAAAATATTAAGAGGGAAAGGCCTATATCAACATATAAAATGGGATATTTAAGGTAATAAAGAAGAATCTTTGGTACTATAAGATGATCCCTAAGAAATAACACCTTCACATGCTACAAGTTGAATACAAGACATGATAAGGTTATTTCAAATAGGTGGATGTCCAACTAGATTAGATAAGTCAAAGAGGAGATACTTTAGACATGAATATATACTCTACATCCTTGTAGATGGGGCAATTTTCAAAAAATATCTTAATGGAATGTTACATAGATGTGTGGAAATTGAGAAAATAACAAGAATTTTGGAACAATTTCATGATGGACCTACAGGTGGTCATTTCTCTCCTCAAACAATAGTAGCAAAGATCATGAGAGTACGATATTATTGGCTTATCATTTTCAAGTAATCCTATTCATTAGTAATAAGGTGTGTAAATTGTGTTTTATTCACTAGGAAGTAAAATTAGAAGGCTTACCCCTTAATCCCATTTAAGTTGACCAACCATTCATGTAATAGGGGTTTATTTTATAGGCATGATTAATCCTCCCTCAAGTAAAAGTCATAAATGGATACTCATAACCATGTATTTCTTAACAATGTGGGTAGAGGTAATATCCCTTAAGGAATCTAATGAAAAGTTAGTCCTTAACTTTTATGAGTGTGTAGTGACTAGGTTTGGATCACCATTAACCATCATATCTAATAATGCATTGGCATTCATGGGTACTATTGACCATTTTAACCATAAGTAAAAATGGGTCAACCCCCTATAGTAAAAAACTTATATAGGTGTCTAATGTGATGCCATAAGGTGTTTCATGGTATATTTGATGGCATATCTTATGTTTTAGCCTTCGTTATGGCCTAATTAGTCTATATGTTATTTTGAATCACCTAGGGGTCATTTTGGGTTCTTAAATGTAATTGGTATGGTTTTCTAGTCAATAAAAGTGTTATAAAACTTATTCAAAAGTCCAATGTGTTAATATTTATAAGATATGTCAATTTTTAACTAAAAACTTGCATGTGATAACCAAAAATCAAGAAAACAATTATAAAATAAGGATTTTTAACAGGTGTACAATATATGAAAGAGAATGACACATGAGGGGATATTTTGGATGGATATTCAACTCCTTTATACTTAATTCCATTCTTGAGATGATCTAAAATTTCTAAAAAATGTCTAAAACCATTCTGCTCTCCTATTGATTCACCATGCACATGAAACTAGTCAACAAGTTTTTAGTTGGTGTGGCCAGATGGGGAACTTATATATTATGCCTTTAGTGGGTGATGGTAAAATTTTCATCTTAAATTTAATTCTTTTATTACAAATAATGGATTCCTATTATTTATGGACCATCTCTAACAAGTTGACTCTGTTTTTATGCTCACTGTTTCCTATACCCTATATGTTTTTATCTTGTTAAAATATTCCATATATATTAGTTGGTTATTTTGCCTCAAAATTAATTTTAATACCTCATATCATGTTTCCCATACTTTTTTCATGTTTGGAAAATATTTAATAGCTCAAATAGCTCATATTGCAAGGAATGTGTTATTAGTGAGCTTACATTCAAATTTCACCATTTGCATAATGTATCATTATTTTTATTGTATTAAATACAATGTAACATGATGTTTAATTCATTTAAAATTTCATGTAAATATCCTTATTTCAAATATTCAATCTCCAAGTTAAGTATCATAGAGGTTGTAGTTCAATGGGAAGTATAGTTAGTTTCATCTCATTCTCACTCACAACCATGATGTGTAAGGGATATAAGAACATTCATTGAAGTATGATGGAAGGTTATAAACTATTTAATATCTTATTTTAACATGAGGTTGTTATTTAAACCTTAAAATGGTAAAAAGGGTGTTATGGTAGTCACATACAACACTTACACATAGTCTGCCATGAATGTGCCCCTACAAGTGCCATGGATAGAGAGTGTCACATTAGAATGAAGTTATTTTAACTTATATCAATCTCACAAAGGTTTAATAAGATCCATATAATCATCTAGATAAGGTACAATACTAATTTCCAGCTCGTGTACCATGTAACTGGTCACTCAATAACCATTACTTGGTTTGCACCATAATATGCACCTATAGGTGCTTGAAAGAGGAAAATCACATTGAAATAAAGAACATATATCATTTTAAACCATTCATGGTTTTAAAAATCCACTTATAGGTGTTTATATAGGTCTAAAAGTAATTCAAGGTCAAATACAATGCACACTATTCATACTTATACTCACTACTTGCATATTGGAATGTCCACCTACAAGTGGCACTAGTAGAGAGTTGGAAATGCTGATTAGAAGAGATTTTACATGCTTGGATGCTTTCCTATAATTTTTGTAATTTATCAATAACATGAAAAATATTCTTAAAACATAGGATTGGAAGGTGAGATTAAGGATTGCCTTCAAGGATGAAATGATTGTGTTTAGCGATCATTTCTATAAAAGAAAAAAATAGAGGCCTGAGCCATTTTGTTGAAATCATATGACAAGGTTATCAAGAGTCTTGATGATTCCAAATGTACTCACCTTGTATCACCCACATAGAAGATTTTTGTAAAAAGTGTTAGCTTCATGATTAGTGGAAAGTAGTTTTTGAGAGGCTCTAATAGTGACATTTGTTCACTAAAGTCCATTAGTGTTATCTATAGGTTTTAGACCTCAGGGGGACTCCACTCCCCATGTTTTAATGGTCATATCAAGTGTGGAAGAGAACACTAATGACTTGTAAGGAGCCTAAATTATAGGTTAATTATCATACATTCATCCACAAGTGTATATTACCCTAGAAGAGGCTTCCTACAGCCTACATGTAGATGTTCATAAAGTACTTAATAAAAACTTTGAGGATACTAAGGCTAAAAACATGAGAAACTTAAAATAAAGGTTTATTAAAGACTCTACAATTGTTTCCAAGGGTATATGACATATTTTTTAATTGGAACTAACATCTACAAGACCATATGTTACTACAACATAGTCAACTATAGTTGATTGTGACATAGTAGTGAACTAAGGAGCTATATTCTAGGGGTTAACATAGTGAGACGTGATATACATGAGTTTAAATGTATATCTAATGAACCTAAGGGAATTAAAATAAGCCTATTATTGGATTATTTTTAATGATGTCATGGTGATTTCATGTAGGTGTCCTAGTAAGTGGATGAAGTGCTTTGATAGCCTAAGTGGCAATGGTAAAGTGTGCAATGTGCTTGTCCTAATATGTTTGAAGTTGGATTGGTTTATCTTCAATTTTAGCATGATTAAAGATGTTCATGGATGAGTATGGTGATTTTATAATTTTAAATAGGTACCTAATATGTTATATATGATTTAAAATCTTGTGTGCATAAGTAGAATTCATCTGGTAGTCCATCTTTTTCATCTAGACACTTTGGGTCTAAGTGGCAAAAAATTTCAGTAAGCAGTTTGTTGACATCACCATTGCCATGTGTAGATGAGTCAAGGGGAGTTGTTCATACAGTTGTGATCACATTTTTACCTAGTTTCTATGTTCTAAATCTTAGGTCATGTGCCTAAGCATAGTCAAAGATATGTGGGTGTGAATTTGGGATCCCAAGAATTTTGGCAATGTTTTCCCAGAGCCAAATTTGCAAAGTGGAAAGAAGAGCTGAGCAAGAATTTATATGGTGACATATCTTGCATGTGTGAATGTTTCAGGAGAAGGTGATCATATGGGTTTTTCCATTTTTATGCCTACTTTATTTTTATTAATTCTAAAATCATCAGATAAATCATGTCAAAATAAATGCATATACAAATTTAGTCTTCCAAGCTGTTTGACTATGTTTTTCCATACTTTGCCAAATTTGCATGTAACAAGAAAAGCTGAGTAGGAATTTTGATGGTGTTATCTCTTACACATGTGAAGGTGTCAAGAGAAGGTGATTATATGGGTTTATTTAGTTTTGTGTATATTTTATTTGTGTTAAATTTGAGATCATGTATTGAATCATGGCAAAAGTTATGCAGGAGCAAAGTTGGTCTCCCAAATAAATTCTAAGCATAGTTAGCTTTATGACAAAAGATTTTGAGAAGGAATTTTAATGGAATTATATCTTACATGTTCAAAGGTTTAAAAATCATTTTGTCACATGATTATATTCTAATATGTGAGGAGATCATATGGTCCAAATTTGAGAACATGTAAGTGAGCAAGGCAAAATTTGGCCTTCCAAGCTTATTTCAAAGGTTCCCATAGTCATTTATGCACAAGTTAAAGTTTGATCAAGATCGATGGTGAACATTACTCCAAGAATTTAAGAAGTAACAAGATGAGGATAGGTACATGATGTTTAATAACTTATTACAGGTATAGGATAAGTGTTTAATGATGAGTGGGTGTTTGTAGAGATTGATTGAAAGGTATGAGCTACATGATAAAGACCTAATTCATCAATGGTGATTAGAGTATATGAGGTCAAAGTTTCTATATTTCATGAGATGACATCAAAATGACTGAGGTTTAACACTTAATAATTGGTACTTATGCATTAAATTTTAGATAAGATTAATGGTATGAAATTGATCTAAAGCTAAGAGGGCACGAGATGCAAACAAAGTGGTCAAAGTTTAACTGTGACTATTGTCATTAAAATATTTGAATTTAACATATGAAAAAACCAAATCTTTGTATTTTATCCATATATTTAGATAGAAGTAAAAATTTTAGGTTCTATAATAATCAAAGATGAAGAGAACTCCATGGTGCATCTAATGAATCTATTTTGAATATATATAAGTGTGTGCAGTCAAAGTTATTATGGTTCAAAGTTGACTATGGTTTCATGCTTATTTTTCAAGTGACTCGAGAAGAGTAATTGAGATTATGTAGATATTGTTTCAATGTTTCATGGTGAAATGGCAATTGGGGAGTGTTTTATGCTCCATAGTATCCTTTTTAAGTATTTTGGAGGTGTGATCAATCTATCTTGAGTATGAAAAATGCTTTAGAATTTGATTTTATGTTATGTAATGGTGTCTTGTGTATAAGGTCTCTATTTGAACTAATTAAGCATACATAGAGGTGAGAAAAGGTGACTATGATCATTTGAGGATGTCTTAGGGGATATAAGGAGTGAAAATATGTATTTTAAGGTGATTTGGTGTTCTTATTATGCTCATAGAAGTGTTAAAGAGATGAATTAGTGTCTATAGGACCTAAAAGTGATTTAGGCCTATTTTTGAAAGGGGATTCTACTTAAGTGTGACCCATATGAGATGACTTAAGGTTGAAGGCATGCTTTATGGCTGAAAAGTAAATATTATGATCATATTAATTCATGATTTATCTATATATAGTGAAACCAAATATGTTGGTTCATAGACAAGTAAGTGAGAGACTTGGGAGAGGTTATAGAGAGACTTGTGTAAGGTGGATGTGAATGTTGTCAAGCAAAGGATAGATAGTGTACCTATTGGTTGAGTTAATGATCTAAATAATTTGTTGACTTTATGTATGACTTTTAGGTCATGTTATTAATATCAAGATAGCGCTCGTACGGTTTGAGGATATGTGAAGAGGTATGAGTGTGCATATGAAGATAGTTTGAGTGAAGAAGGAAAGAGTCTATGACATGCCTATGTGAGAGGCCTATTTGAGATAGAGAGAGTTTATGTAGAGGTTATAAAATATATATCCATCATTAGGTGTTGAATACAACATTTATAAGGTGGAGGTGTTCAAAGGAGGGTCTAAAGGAATTGGTCTTTCATGTTTCACTAAATACCTTTAGTCAAGATGACATGATTAAGGTTTGATGGTCTAAAAGAATTAATCAGTCTCTTATTTATAATTTCTTAAAAGCTAGTAGTCCATTTGCGTTTCAAGCTTTAGAGTGGCTTCTATTCCCCATGAGGGTTTCTCATAAGAACTATGTGTTATGTGTTTGATCTTGCATATGCATTGAATATATGAGTTATCTTGTTAATGATTCTTTTGATCAAGTTGATTTATGATGATTGGTTAATAGTTTAAAGGAATGCAATTGATATTGAAATATTTGGGCTTAATAATTCACCCCCTCTTAGTGATTATACCTTTAACAATTGGTATCAAATCAGGTCCTTTGGTAAAGGCATAAAAATTTAAAAGGTGATCCAAGGTAAAAAATGGGTAATCAACAAGAAGGCTTCTCTACTAAGCAAGCACTAATGTTCAATGGATCCAATTATGATTTTTGTAGTATGAAGACGAGGAAATACATTATTTATCTAGGGTTTGATGTATGGAAATTTGTTTTGGATGGTTATGTTGCTCCTACTATACCTCCATCTAATACTATAGACAAGAATTTGTTTCAGAACAATTCTAAGGAAATGAATGCCATCACCTATGGTCTTATAAAAACTAAGTTTACCAAGGTAATTCATTTCTCATTTTATAAATAAATATGTTGAAAAAATGTAGATCATTTATGAAGGATATTTGAAGGTCAATATTGCTAATTTATAGACTCACAAAAGTCAATTTAAAAGTCTTAAGATGAATGAAGAAGATATCATGGCATCTTTTCTATAGAGTTGATGATATTGTGAACATCATCAAAGTTCTTATAGAAAACCCTGAAGAGACTACTATTGTTAAATATTTATTTAGATCTCTATCCCATAAGTTTGATCTGAAAGTATTTTTTATATAAGAGAGTCATGACCTTACTCAATTGAATATAGATCAATTTCATGACACCCTTACTACGTATGAGATGAGGAAGAATGATGATATACCACCAAAGAAGGAAATAACTTTTAAGATTGAAATGAATACAAAGAAGAAGTTTCAAGGTAAGAAAATCAAGGAGGATGACATTCTTAATATAGATGAGGATGAACTAATTACTTTGATTTCAAGGAAATTGAGAATAGGTTTAGGAAAGTATAAAGGTAATCTACTCCCTCAAATTCTTCAATTATGGTGAGATATGACATTTGATAATAAGTGCCCTCATAAGTATAAGAAGGATGATGATTAAGAGCATGATTAAAGTTAAGATAATGACAAGATATCTTTTAGGTCTGATAAAGGAGTCAGAAGGTTTGATAATAAGAAGAAATACTTCAAGGAAAAAAAGAGTCTCTATACCAAAGAAGATTATAGATTGTTAGATAAGGGTGAAAATAGTGAACCAAAGTATGATTATGAATATGCTGGTATTTTTGAATATAGATCCATTTTTATGTCTGAAGAAGGAAGTTGGTTATAACAAAAAGAGTCTACTTGGAGTGATTCAAAAGATTATGAAGATGAGGTGGACTATGAGACTACATTTACTAATGCTCAGGGAAAACTAAATATTGAGAAGAAGATAAATAAAAATATGAAATCTAAACTCAAGGACTTTGAGGAAAAAATTAGTGTGCTTGAGGCAAAAATAGATGAGAATACTAAGGAACATGAAGATATGGTCAAACATCTCAGTTGTCAATTGGAAATCTTATCTACAATCCTAAAATCTAAAGAAGATGAATGTGCAAGGTAAGTAGTTGAAAATGAATCATTGAAATATGAGTTAGATAAAGTATCTAGTAAAGTAATGTCATTTGTGAGATTTGAAAAGAGCTCAAGTGATGTAGACAACATTCTAAATAGTCAAAAGCATGTAAGTGATAAGATTAGTCTTGGATGTAAAGAAGAACTAGAGACTAAAACTCAAGAAAATATCAAGACTAATGTGAACAAGGAAAATCAACCTTTGAAGACAAATCATGAGACAAGGAATGATGGTGTGACTAGATTGAAGAAAAATCAGATCAGATAGCCAAATGCCATGATGTATGTAAATTTTAATGGTTACAGATATGCTTGTAATCAATTTAGGAATAGAGATAGATAATGTAGGAGACATATTATAAATGAATTTTTTTAAACTATGATGGGGATCATCATTCAAAAGGTGTAAAAAATGTTGAGTGATTCAACTATCATGATATAGGACACTTTGTAAATCATTTTCCATTCAAGGTAAGATAAGCTGAGTTTCCATCAAGGAGTATGGTTTGATACAACTTTGAATATAGAGGTCACATTTATAGGTTCTAAAATTAAAGGCCTATAATTTAGAATAGGTTCAATTAGGCTCCTATAGTACATGAAAGAAGACAAGTTAACTCATGGAGACCAAAGGTGGTAATCAGGAGTTATGATAAGTCTACAGGTCCAGGTAATATGTTTTCTATGGTAGAGAATGCTTTAAAAATTAAAGAGTGTAAAGGGCTCTCATTATTTACTCATGTTGAGAATAAAGAAACTAAGCTCAAGGATAAGACCAATGTACTAGTTGAGGCTAGTCTTGAGATGTGTATGGATCTAAGTGAACATCCTACTATTATTGAGCAAGAATCATGCAAAGAACATCAATTGTTTGTACCTAATGATGAGGTTCCAAGATGCAAGGTTGATGCTTCAAATTAAAAGGTATGTCAAGATTCCATAGTTTCTCCATGTGTTGTCAATTATATCTTTCAAGAAAAGGAGAGTGATATAGAACAAGAACATATTGTCATAATATAGACTAAGAGGAATAAAAAGAGAAATAAGTATTGTAGCTATAAGTCTTATAGCTATAAGAGGACTCTGGTGATTAATGAGGAGATGTGGGCCACTCTTGGCTTCACTTGGTTTTAGAGAATTATGGTGTAGAGCATGTTTTTGTCTATGTTTCTTAATAGATTCCTTTCAATGGAAAATCAAGTGTTGTTGTGGTGTTCTTGAGATGGTTCTATAAGACTAGAGTTGTTTATTCTCAATTAGAATAGGTATGTCCAAGTGGAAAATATGTTGAGGTGATGTCATGATGTTGATAACTATATATGGAGTGTATGCAGGGTCAGATTGAAGGTTCCCAGATCACAAAGGAGGATATGTGTTTTATCAAGATGATTTTTTTACATAGAAATGTTTGTTGACCTTATTTTATCATCCTCTAGGTGGTTTTTTGATCTAAATATTGTTGAAGTCAATTTGGAGATATTTGATAGTTGGGTTTCCTAGTTTGTGCTTAAGAGCTCACAAGTCCTAAAATGAGTTATAGGAAGTCAAGGTTACCAATGGTGTGAAATCTCAAATCTTGGTCTAGAAATGTGTAATGGTTGTCTCTAGGTGTAAAAGATGTTTTAGAAGTGGATACTGACTAGAAAGTGTTATGTTGACTTTATTTATTTTAAGATTCTAGGGTTGTGGGATCTACTAGAAAAGTGGTCTTCCTTATGAGTTGAAGTCTAGGGATTCTTAATATGTTCAATGGTCCAAATTGGTTATTAAATCAAGCTTCATATAAATTTGAAGGTTTGTGGTTCTTAAGTTATTCAAGTTTTTTTCAAGTTGGTTGCCTAATTGGGTAGTAATTTTGTGAAGGAAGTATGTTTCATAGGATGATCTAGTTGTTTAAAATTGGTATGATAAAGGGGACATATTAGAGTTTTATAGATATGAAGTTTCAGGTCTTGAAGTTGTGTATATAAAATTTTGTGGGATCTACAAGTTCTAGGTAGGGATACAAGGAGTTTAGACATGCCTAGTCTTGAAGATGTGCATTTTGTTTAACTTATCAAAAATATCAAGGCATAATTATTTGAAGGTGTGTTCTTAGGTTGGTTAAGTGCATGTTTCCTATTTTTTACAGTGCAAATACATAGTTGGTGGTCATGGAAGTATCTTGAGAAAGAAGGCTAGTAACCCTATATGGTGGTTCTTCATGGTGTATAGAGATATGAAGATGATCAAGTAGTGAAATTACTCAAAAATATTAAGGGGAATCTCTCTCAGATGATTATTGGTAAGTTCCATCAGATTTAGTATTTTGTGTGTTCTTTCTTCATTAGTTTCAATGCTTGGTTAAAGAGAGTATTGGCATGGAGCAAGAGGAAGGTGTCAAACTAAGAAGAGGTAGGCTCAAGAAAAGAGGGAGTTTTTATCATCTTTATAATATGGTAATTTCCTATTTGATAGTCAATTTAGGTCTTTAGGATCAATTGGTGCCCATTTTGTCATTGTGTCATAAGGGGAGAAAGTGAGTTGTATATTTCTATATATGATGTTTATTGACATTAATGACAAATGGGGAGATTTTTGGAGTATTATAAATAATGTCATAGTGATGTCATAGAGGTGTTGTAGTGAATGGATGAAGTGTTTTGATAGCCTAAGTGATAATGACAAAGTGTGCAATGTGCTTTTCCTAAAATGCTTAAAGTTGGCTTGGTTGATTTTCAATTTTGGTATGATTAGAGATGTTCAAGGATGAGTATGGTGGTTGAATCATGTGTAATAGGTCCCTAAGATTTTATGTATGTGTTAAAATCTTATGTGCATAAGTAGAATTCATCTAGTAGTCCATAGTTTTCATCTAGATAGTTTAGGTTTAGTGGCAAAAAATATAAGTAGGTAGTTTGCTGATGTCACCATTATCACATGCAAATGAGTCAGGGGGAGTTGGTAATATGGTTGTGATCATATTTTTACCTATTTTATTTTTTCCAAATATCAATTCATGTTCCTAAGCATATTTAAAGATATGTTGATGAAAATTTGGGCTCCCAAGCATTTTGACAATGGTTTCCCATAGCCAAATTTGTAAAGTGGAAAGAAGAGTCGAGTAATAATTTTAATGATGGCATATCTCACACATGTGTACATTTTAAGAGAAGGTGAGAATATTCATTTGTTAATTTTTATTCCTAGTTTCTTTTTGAAATTATTAGATCATGTGATAAAGCACATTAAAAGATATGCATAAGCAAAGTTGGGCTCTTAAGTAGTTTGACTATGTTTTTCCATAATTAGACAAATGTGCATGTGCTAAGAAAAGTTGAGTAGGCATTTTCATGGTGTTATATCGTATACATGTGATGGTGTCAAAATAAAGTGATCATCTAAGTTTGTTCAGTTTTGTATATATTCGATTTGAGATAAATTTGAGATCATGCACCAAAGTGTGGCAAAAGTTATGCAAGAGCAAAGTTGGTCCCTAGACAAATTCTAAGCATACTTGGATATGTGACAAAATATTTTGAGAAGTAATTTTAATGGTTTTATATATCACACACATAAAGGTTATATGATCATTTAGTCACATGGTGGGATTATCCTATGTGAGGAGATCATATGGTCTAAATTTGAGAGCATGCAAGTGAGAAAGGTAAAATTTATGACTGTGCAAATTTGGTGTTTCAAGCATATTTCAAAGGTTCCCATACATAGTCATTTTTTCACAAGTTAAAATTTGAGCAAGATCAGTGGTGTGCATTACTCTAAGAAGTCAAGAAGTAGTGAGATGAAGATAAGTGCATTATGTTTAATGATTGATTAAAGGTACAAGATAAGGATATAATGATGAGAGAGTTTTTCTATAGATTGATTCTATGGTTTGGTGTGCATGATAAATACCTTATTGATATATAGAGATCAACAAAGTACACGAGGTCAAATTTTCTAGATTACACGAGTGTGGTCAAAGTGACTGAGGTTTAACATTTGATAATTGGTGCCTATGCATTAAATTTTAGACAAGATCAATAGTGTGAGATTGATCTAAAATAGAGAGGAAATGAGATGTGAACAAAGTGGTTGAAGTTTAACTATGACTATTTTCATTCAAATATTTGAATTTAATGTATAGAAAAACTAGAGCTCTATATTCTATCCATATCTTTCAATATAAGTAAATTTTTTTGGTGCTATAAAAATCAAAGATGAAAAAGACTCCATGGTGAATCTAATGAACCTGATTTAAAGATTTGTAAGTGTGTATATTCAAAGATATTATGGTTCAAATTTGATGGTGGTTTCATGCTTATTCTACAAGTGACTTGAGAAGAGTAATTGAGCTTATGTATATACCATTTCAATGTTTCATGGTGAATTAGATATTGGGAAGTGATGTAGACTCCATGAAGATGTTATGTGAGTATTTTGGAGGTGTGATCAATATATATTGAGTATGAAAAATGCTTTATAAGTTGACTCTAAGTTCAATAATAGTGTTCCTATGTACAAGTTCTATGTTTGAGTTGATTGAGCATACAGATAGGTAAGCAAAGGTGATTGTGATCATTTGAGTATGTCTTAGGGGATATAAGGAGTGGACCTATGTATTTTTAAGTGGTTTTCTGTTCTTATTATGCTAAAAAAAGTGTCAAAGATCTTATGGGTCTCCACAGGACCTAAAACTAGATTTGGACTATTTTTAAAAGGGGATTGTGCTTAAGTGTGACACATATGACATGCCTTAAGGGTGAAGGCATATTTTTTGGCTGACAAGAAAATATTTTGATCTTTTTAATTAATGATTGATCTATATATAGTGAAACCAAATATTTTGGTTTATAGACAAGTAAAAAAGAGACTTGAGAGAGATTTAAGAGACTTGTGCAAGGTGGATGCAAGTGTTGTGAAGCAAAGGATAGGTAGTGTGCCTATTGGTTGAGTTAATGAGAAGAATAGTTTGTTGAGTATATGTATGACCTTTAGGTCATGTTATTAATGCCAAGATAGTGGTATTACAATTTTATTATATGTGAATGGGTCTGAGTGTGCATATGAGAATAGTTTGAATGAAGAAGGAAAGAGTTTGTGGCATGCCTATATGAAAGGCCTATTTGAGATAGAGAAAGAGTTTGTGTAGAGGTTAGAAAATAGAGATCCATCATCAAGTGTTAAAGACATCAATTTTAAGGTTGATGTGGTTAAATGAGGTTTTAAAGGGCTTAGTGTTCCTTACTAGAAGTTGCTCCTTGTGAATTAAGTGTTTCATTAAATACCTTTGGTCAAGAGGACATGATCAAGGTTTACTAGTCTAAAGGAGTTGATCAGTCTCCTATTTGTAATTTATTATATGATGGTTTTCCATTTTTATGGCAAGCTTGAGATTAGGTTTTATTACACTTGAGGGATTGTCATTGGAACTATGTGCTATGTGTTTGATCTTGTGTATGTATTCAATGTATGAGCTCTCTTGTTAATACTTCTTGATCAAGTTGATATATGCTATTTGGTTAAAATTTTAAAGGACTACAATTCAAATTGAAATATCTGAGCTCACTAATATATCCCCCTTCTTAGTGATTATACCTATAAGTATTACCTTGAAGATTAAATCATGCAGGACCACCCACAAGGGCCCCTCCCAAATAAAAAATACACTCAATAGTCTAGTCATTTTAAAGAGCAAAGCATGTGTGAGGAAGCATGTAGAGAATTAGAGAAATGAATGGAATTGTAACAACTTTGTAAAGGTTTTAATGGACTTGGGAGATCCTCACATAACTTAAATAATGTAGATAAAGGCCTATGCAATACCATATATAGTCCATAGTTAAGACCCTATAGATAGTTAACTAAGTCCATAAGTCCTTTCTAGGTTTTGGAATTTGAAGGGGATAATGATATGATAAAGGGCCAATTTTTTATGAAGAATGTATCCATATAAATAATATCCTCTAGTACTTATTTTATTTGGGGCAATAGGTAAATTACCCTCTATTTTTTTTAGATAGAGGGCACTTCCCTAACATGTAAATTGGTAGATTTTAAAGAAAAGGTATGATGTAAAGGACTAAATACTACTATAAAACTTCATGGATTATTATAAAACTATATAATATGTGTAAAAACATTTATTATCATTCACAAAGGTTAGAAGATTAAAAAGGTATCGTAAACCCTCAAGAATGTAGACAAGCCTACTAGGCCTAGTTTAGGCCTAAAGCCCAAATAGAGGGTCAATGTCATTTTAAACCTTATGAGAGAATTATATAACTATGGATAATTCTCATAGAGTAATATGGGATGTGTTTTATCTATTGTTACATAGATAATTTCACAATAAATCCACTTTTGTCTCAAGGACAACTTAAGCCTATGCAAAATGACACATAAAACTTGAGCAGCCCATTTACGAAGCTCATATATTCTTGGAGTTTATGCATGGAGGTTTAAGGAGTTTTGGGAAGTTTAAAGATGTCACAAAATTTTATTTTGTGTAATTTTTTTATAACTCTAACATGACAACTATATGAATGAAGCTTAAGAGTGAAAAGAACCTAAAACCCTAAAAAACCTTGGATAAAGACCTGATTGGTAAAACAAGGATGGAAGGATATATATATGAGGTTGAATGAACATGTAAGTGATTGAAACTTTTAGGGGACTCTCTATAGACCTTTCCAATCCACTTGAATTGTTCCTAAATTGTATGAACAAGAGGTAAATTGGGTTTCTTTGACTATTTTGGGTGTTTTACAAGTTATACAGACTTTAAAGAGATGTAACTAACTTTGGGAGAAGTATAGATAATTAATATAACTTTATATTATCATTTCATGATTCATAAAATATCCTAAGTATGTCTACAATCACCTTCATCTCAGCTAGTCAAAACTAGCAAAGTGAGAAAGATAGTGAGAAGGGTGAGAACTTTAAGTGGATGGCCTTTTAAGGTATAATTGAGTATTATAAGGAAATAAAGGGTATTTATAAGTGTCATTAGACAAATTTTATGTATTTTAATGGAAAAAATAATCTAGTTATGAGGCCAAGTGTGAGGGGTGAGTAAAAGAGGAGTTTCTTTGACTAAAGGCAATGATAGATGAATTATAGAAGAATCTAGATGACTAGGGATGTATCCAATGCATGGTGGAGCATGTATAAAACCCATACATATTATTTAAATAATTATATCTACCCCTAGTTAGTTTTGGGATGTTTTAAAAGGGTTAAATGATGAAGGCAATTTTCTTGTTTAGAATGAGGAGTCTTATGCCACATTTCATGAGTTTCATAACTTGAAGGGACATTTGTCCTCTTAAACCTTTCATTTTTTATCTCATAATTCATTATAATTAATATTTATCTCCTCCTCTTAGGATGATAAGTTTTCTTATGACTCATGGATTTATCTTTTCTCAATTCTCTCTCAGGTTATATAAGTAGCTACCATTTTGGACTTTGTACTCTAATACCATACCATGTATGGTGAAACCCTACTAGAATGACATTTTATTTTAACTTTGAACATTAATTAAATTATATTTTTGATATCATGAATAACTTTATAAGTGTGCAAGTAATGTATGATGATGCAAAGTGATAATTCTCTATCCTTTCTTCCCTTATCCTTTCATGTTTGTACAAGAGTTCCTATTCTAATAGGTCATATAGAGTCTATTAAAGTGTGTTAGTCTTGTTTAAAGTGTATGATTATCCTTGGAGTGTCAAATATTCCCTATGGTTCATTTTCCTTATGTTTCTTCATACATCTCACCTTTATATTGAAACACTCATGTTATAAATCTTTGACGACTTAGGAGCTAGTTTGTATGATTTAATTATTAGTGAATAAAGTATGATATTCATGTGGAAGACATATTGGTGTATCACACCCTTATATTAGGTTTGCTTAATTCAAATTTTAACTCTTTTACCCATAATTAAGCACTAGTTAAGTGATAAGCATTCCAAGACACATTTAAGGAGTTATCCCTTAAATCTTAAAGCTCACTCTCACCATAGTTACACCCACATACCTATATGTGTTCCCATGTTTCAAAAATATATAAGAGGCTTGAACAACCTCTTTTATGGTGTAATATTTGGCTCCAATATTTTTTTCATGCCATATGGGACCATTGTCTTCAAGACAACTTGTTAAGGTGAATGTTGGTCTTAATAACACTAGTAAAAAATTGGTGTGATACTCAACATTTAGTGACTCTAACAAGGTAAAATCTATTTCAAGGCCATTTATTTTGTCATAAAATTAATATTATAGATCATGGTTCTCACTAGGTCATCATATAGTAGAGTGTTTAACCACATTAATCCTCTTATTAAACTTGAACTTCCTCTTGAAGTTTAGTACCCTCATCCTAATCTGCCATTTGAACACCAAGAAGATTTTACTATCAAAGGAAACTAAGAGAGTGAAGGGGTTGAGGAAATTTAAGATATTGAAGAATACATGGATATGAATCATTATTTACCTACCTTAAATTCTAAAAATCTAATTAACCTTAAATAATATGATGGCATTCCTCTTAATTCCACAAAAGGTGTGCCCCTATTCAATGGTGAGAGTCATGTTACACCTAGTGAACACATTAGGAATGTCTCCAATTTTTATAGCTTCCAAAATGTCACTAAAATATAAAATTTACACTATAATAATTTACATGTCCTTTAGATGGAAATATGTTTATTGTTATAGGACTCTAGAAGGTGGATGCATCACATCTAGGATGATTTTGGAGTGTTGTTGACCTCAAGATTTGGAAATGAAAGTGACCTTTCATCTCTCATACACCATCTCAATGTGATCAAAAGAGGATATAAATAAATAATAGGTTTCAAAATACTTGGTGTAGGTTTCATAATCCCATGAGTCCACCTCCTAGTTTTGTGTTTCCTACCTACTTGAGAGCCATTTATACTAAAATTACCATCATGCTTTAATCCATGGGTGGTTCCACTCTCCCTGAAGCATATGAACTTGATATAAAATATGAAAATGGTCTCATATAATATATAATGTTTCCTCCTAATGTTTCTATGCCTCCATCATCTAATACTTATAATAATACTCTATATGTGGCTCAAATTCCTAATGTTAATACCAACCCTAAGGCTACTTCCAAGAAGATAGAAAATGTCATGAACCCATATGTAGAAATTCAAATGATAAGAGCTCAACTTAGGCAAGATAATATGCAACAAGATGCCTATTAAAATTCACATCCTTATCAAAAAAAATAAGGAAGAGGAATATGTCAATGATATCCTAACACTAGAAAGCTTTCCAATGTGTATAATTATAACTCCACCACTAATTCAAGAGAGATGGTAATAGTTCATAACAACTTGGTACAAGGAGAAGATTGGAAACAATGAAAATTAATGGATGATAATGAAGGTATATATATATATTTACTTAATAATTATTTACTCATCTCCTATTAGCTGAAGATGAGGTCATGATACAAGTAAATGAGGATTAATAGCCTCATGGAGAAAGTTTCACCAACTTCTTGGTGGAAGGCAATTCTTTGCTCAATCAAAGAACATCTATTTTAGAAAATACAAGGTAAAAGAGGAAGTATCTATGAGGTGAAAATATCATGCCTAAAATCTCATCCAATCATCATCCAAGACAACAACGCATGGCTACAAGTGTGAAAGTTCCAAAAGCTCCTACACCTCCTTCAAGTCAAAATGTGGTAAGGTCTACTCAAGGTGTCTCAATTCATCAAGTTCAAAAAAATTATTTGACTCCAATGAATCAATAAAAGGTGATTAATATTTATTTAAACATAGTGGATTCCTTGAAAAGTTACAAAGCATCAATAAATTTGTGGGATGTCCTTCATATGCCTAGCCAAAAATAGGTGTTACAAAATAAAGTGTCCACTATTTCTACTAGTCCCTCCTCTTCAAATCTAATTCATAGTCATATTT
Source organism: Torreya grandis (assembly GCA_037957365.1). Lineage (NCBI taxonomy): Eukaryota > Viridiplantae > Streptophyta > Pinopsida > Cupressales > Taxaceae > Torreya > Torreya grandis. The sequence continues at coordinate 1,332,975 of JARHVA010003782.1, forward strand.
TCCTTGGAAATTTCCATAATACCATTGTTAAACCATCTACTAGGGCTGATAAACCTCCACCATTATATCTCACTCTAATAGTAGGTGACAAGTTGGTCTATAATTGCATAGTTGATAGTGGAGCCTCTACATCAATCATGTCCAATGTTATAGTTGAAAATTTGGGCTTAAAATATGAGCCTCATATTAAATGAGTTCTCCATATATATGGTACACCTTATAATAAAATATGAATGATAAAAATTTTGAATGTTTTCTTGCATGATTGTCCTATATTTCTTATCCTCTAAGACATAGTTGTTGTTGACATCCCAACTCACTTTACAATCTACCTTTCAATAGACTTTATTGCCAAGATTAGTGGCTATCTCTAATTTTATTGGTCCTTATTAGCATTTATTAAAAGTTATGGTACTAAGGTGACCACTATAACTTAGCCTCTTGAAAGGTTTCATAGTGAGCCTTACATTGAAACAAGATTTAACTTGAATTATGTGATCAATGAGAAAGGGGAGCCTAATTTGGATGATGTATCTTATTAAATTGAAGGAATTTATAATATGTTCTAGGATGAGTATGCTATAGATAGATATGTGCATGATCCTTATCCATACTTTTAACAGACTAATCTTGGGACTTATATCATGCATAAAGAGCCATTTGAGGGAGCTAAGGTAAGTATCAAACATTCTCATGCTATTGTAGGTAACTATATGATTCATGAGTATTATGATCATAGTTTGATGAGTATAATTGAGTATAATAGTGGGAATATTATGTATTTATACATACCATTTATGAGGATTATTTGGATGATGACACTCATGAGGTAGATGAGAATGACTTGTGGCAAATGTTTGATGTCATATGTCATGAGTTTGATCAGCTTGGTAATGTTAATTCCCCTCTCAATAAGTATACATCTGATTTGGTTAATTCCTCTAACAAACATTATTTCTTTTGGTTTCAATAATCATGGATAAAATTTTCACATTGTGAATGAAGAAGAACTATGGCAGAAGCTCAATGACATATGTAAAGAGTTTGACAAGTTGTGTAAGTCTCCCTTTTCTCCAAGGGATTCTATATTTAATGTCAAGGTTTTTAATGAGAATAATGATCATGTTTACAATTATTCCATAAATAAAAAATATTAAGGTCATTTTTTTATCAAGAAACTATTTTCATGAAGTAATTTCAAGATGCTAGTGTCTAAGAAGTTGTAGATATGGATAATGAGGTTAAGGCAGATCAAGGACAATCATTACATATGAAATTATTGTGCCTCGAGGATAGTCAAGAGATAAACCTAATGTTGAATGATATACAAAGGTATTAAATCATTAATAAGAGGAACTTTATTCTTTAAAACATCAAGAACTTCTTATCTTAGAAGAAGACAAGGTTGAGAAGATTGTCATACACTCCAATCGACATTTTTTAGAGAACGCCCAATGGATATGATGGAGATCACAATAGTTTTATCCCGAATCAAAGTTTTTAGAGGATAATAAAGGTCATTCATGATAGTCCCAAATAATTCACTTATAGAACAAAGAGGATTTTAAGGTCATGGGTTTGTTTAACATACACATGCAAGTGATTGGTGATCAACATGCTCCTCATGGTAAGCTACCTTAATGGAGTAAAAACAATGCAAGGGGGATCATATTTGACCCTAGTTTAGGTATGATCAAATGTTTTACCTCAAGAGTGAGGTTTGTAAATAGTATAATAGGTGTGTGTGTTTTATTTCAGTTATGTTATGTTCCATAAGTGTTCTAGTAAATCCATGTGTGTTTATTTTATGTTTGCCTTGCTTTGTGTGTCTTTCCTTGTGTTTTATGTATTTTCAAAGGCAATTTATGTGTAAAACATGGTATACATGTGACCCCATGGCCCAATGGATAAGACTAGGCAATTAGTCTTGGCATAACAAGCATACCACCCTTGGAAAATCATCAATAATGTTGACCATTTTGACCAAAAGTCAAAATGGGTCAACCCTCATATAGTATAAAACTTATATAGGGGTCTAATTTGATGTCATAGGGTGTTTCATAGTATATTTGATGGCATATATTATGTTTTCAGCCTTGGTTATGGTCTAATTAGTTTATATGTCATTTTGAGTCACCTAGGGGTCATTTTGGGGTCTTAAATGCAAGTGATATAGTTTTATAGGAAAGACAAGTGTTCTTAAACTTATTCCAATGTCCAATGTGTTAGTCTTTATCAAATATGTTAGTTTCTAACTAAAAAATTATAGGTGATAACTAAAAATCAAGAAAAAACTACAAAATATTGGGTTTCACAAGATGTACAACCTATGAGAGAGAATGACACATGACAAGATATATGGGATGAATATTCAAATCCATCAGACTCAATTACATGCTTGACATGCTCTAAGAGTGTCAAAAAAGGTCAAAAACCATTCTACTCTCCTATCACTCCACCATGTACATGAAACTAGTCAATAAGTCTTTGGTTGGTGTGGCCAATTGGAGAAATTATAGTTAAATAACTTTAGGGGGTGATGGTACACTTGTTAAAATTCACTTTCATTATTTGAGTGTATATAATGGTGTCCTATTCTGTATGAACCATCTCTAACAAATTGACTATGTTATTTTGCTTAATATTTCCCATAGCCTATAGGTTTTGCTCTTGTTTTAACTATTTCATATAGATAAATTGGTAACTTTGCCTCCAAATGATTTTTAATACCTCCTCTCATGTTAACCATGCTTGGTTTCCTATTTTAAAAATATTTGATAGCTCAAATAGCTCATATTACAAAGAAGGTGTTGATAGTAAACATACATTAAAATTTCACCATTTTAAATTTTTTCCTTCTCTTTAATATCTAAAATAAAATTTAAAATTTTTTTTAATTAATTTAAAATGTCATGTAAATATCCTTATTTCAAATATTTAATATCTAAGGTTAGTATCATAGGGGTTGTAGTTCAATGGGAAGCACAATCAATTCCATGTCATTCTCACTCATAACCATGACGTGTAAGGGCTCTGAAAAAATCATTAAAGTAATTATTAAAGTTATAAATTTATGAATATATTATTATAATATGATTTAGTGAGTTAATCCTTCAAATGGTAAAAAAAAGGGTGTTATGGCAGTCATATGCAACACTTACACATAGTTTACCATGAATGTGCACTTACAGGTACCATTGAGAGAGAGTGTCATGTTAGAATGAAGTTATTTTAACTTTTATCAATCTCAAAAAAGTTGAATAATATATATTTAAGGATTTGTATAAGGTATAATACTTATTTCTAAAGCATGTACCATGCAACTGGTCACTCAACAACCATTACTTGGTCTACACCATAGATATGAACCTACAAGTGCTTGAAAGAGGAAAATCATATTGAGACAAATGACATATCTCATTTGAATCCATTAATGGTTTTAAACATCCATTTTTATGTATTGAGCTAGGTTGAAAACTCATTTAATTTCAAATACAATGCACATTGTTCATACTTCTACTCACCGCCTGCACATTAGAATGTCCACCTACATGTGGCACTAGTAAAGAGTTGGAAATGTTGATTAGAAGAGATTTAACATGCTTCAAGGATTTCATGGAATTTTTTAATTAAGTGATAACATGATAAAAATGTTTAATACATAGGGCTAGTAGGTGAGAGTGAGGATTGCATTCAAGGATGAAATAACCATGTTCAAGGATCATTTCTCTAAAAGACAAAAAAAGAGGCCTGAGCCATTTTGTTGAAATCATACAACAAGGTTATCAAGAGTATTTATTCTTAAAAATCTACTCACCTCATATAAACCACACAATATAATATATTTGAAAAAATTGGGAGATTTATGATCAGTAGAAAGTAGTTTTTGAGAGGCTCCAACAATGACATTTACTCACTAAAGTTCGTTAGTGTTATCTACAGGTTTTGGACCTCAAACAGACTCCACTCACGAAAGTGACAATGAAAGGCATATGTTCATGTTTGAATGGTATTATAAATTGTGAAAGAGCAGACTAATTACTTTTAATAATACTAAATTATAGGGTAGAGTTGATATCTTCATCCACATGTGTATAATACCCTAGAAGAGGCTACCTATAGCCTTCCTGTAGATGTTCATGAAGATCTTAAAATAAACTTTGAGTATACTAAGCTTGTAGATGTGATAAAATTACCATATAAGTTTTATTAAATAATAAAAAATGGATTTGAAAGGTATATGACATATTTTTTTAAGGGGAACCAACATCTATAAGACCACATGTTACTACAACATAGTTAATCATAGTTGATTGTAACATAACAATGAACTAAGGAGTTGTATTTTGAGGGTTATCATAGTGAAACATGATATAGATGAGTTAAAATGGACATATAATGACCATAATGGATTATAAATAATCATATAATCATTTCATTCAAGCTTAAATCATGTAGGACCACCTACAGGGGCCTCTTCCAAAAAAAAAACATAGTCAACAGTCTAGTCATTTCAAAGAGCAAGGCATGTGTGAGGAATAATTTAGAAAATTGGAGAAATGAATGGAATTATAAATTTTTTTAAGGTTATAATGGCCTTGGAATAACCTCACATAACAAAAATAATGAATTCAAAGGCCTATGCAATGCAATACATAGTCTATAGTTAAGACCCTACATATAGTTAACTGAGTCAATAAGTCCTTTCTAGGTTTTGGTGAATTTGAGGGGGATAATGATATGATAAAGGGGATTTTTTTTTGAAAAATGTATCTATAACTTGGATAATATCTTTTAATACTTTTTTTACCTGGGGAAATAGTGTAGATACCTTCTATTTTGTCTCAGACAGTGGGTACTCCTGTAGCATGTAAATTGGCAGATTTTGAAGAAAAGGGATGATGCAAAGGAATAAAGAATATTATAAACCTTAATTAATGTTTTTAAATATGTATCATATGTGTATAAAAATTTATGATCATGCACAAGGGTTATATCTCAATAGGGTATCTTAAACCCACAAGAATGCAGACAAGCCTAATAGGCTTGGTTTAGGCCTAAAGCCCAAACAAGGGGTCAATGTCATTTTCAACCTTAGGAGAGAATTATATCACTATAGATCATGTTAATATATTAATATGAGATGTGTTTTATCTATTTTTACATAAATAACTTCATAATAAATCCACTTTTGTCTCAAGGACAACTCAAGCGTATGTAGAATGACACACAAAGCTCGAAAAGCCCATTTAGGAAGCTCATATCTTCTTGTAGGTTGTACATGGAGGTTAAAGGAGTTTGGGGAAGTTTAAAGAGGTCCTAAAATTTTATTTTGTGGAATTTATCCATAACTCCAATGTCACATATTTATGAATGAAGCTTAAGATTGAAAAGATCCTAAAACCCTACAAAGCCATGGATAAAAACTTGATTGGTAAAAAAAAGGATGAAGGGATATCTAAATGACGTGAAATAAACATTAAATTGATTGAAACTTGTATTGGACTCTATATATACCTTTCCCATCCACTTTATTTATTCCTTACTTATACAGACAAGAGCTAAATTGGCTTTTTTTGACAATTTTGGGTGTTTTATAGGTTCTAATGACTTTCAAGAGATGAAACCAACATTGGTAGAAGTATTAGGACTTAATATAACTATCCATGACCATTTAATGATTCTTAAAAACTATTGTGTGTTTACCATCAAATTCATCTTAGTAAGTCTAAATTGGCAAAGTGAGTAAGCTAGTGATAAGGGTGAGAACTTCAAGTGGATGGCATTTTAAGGTCTACCTAAGTAGTCTAAGTCCATATAGGGTCTTTATAAGTTTAATTAACCTCATTATATGTATTTTAATTGAAAACTAAAGCCAATTTTGAGGCCAAATGTGAGGGGTGAGTGAAGGAGGAGTTTGTTTGACTATAATAAGTGATGGCTCACTTAAAGAAGAATCCAAATGACTAGGGATGTAACCAATGCATAGTGGATCATGTATACAAACCTTCCCTCTCATTAAAATCATGAAATATATCCCTAGTTAGTTGTGGGAGATTTGAAAAGGGCTAAATGATGAAGGTGGTTTTCTTGTGTAGATTGAGGAGTCTTATGCCACATTTCATGAGTTTCATAGCTTGGAGAGCCATTTATCCTAGTATACCTTGCATGGTATATCTCCTAATTCATTATAATACATATATAATTCCTCCTCTCAATAATAAATTTTTTCTTATGACTCTTGGAATTCTATTTTCCCACTTCTCTCTCATATTCTATAAGTAACTACCAGTTTAGCCTTTGTAATCTAATACCACACCATGTATGGTAAATCCCTAATGAAATGACATTGTATTTTGACTTTGAACATTAATGCAAGTTTTCTTTTGATTTCATGGTAAATTTTATAAGTGTGCAAGTGATGCATGGTGATGCAAAGTGATTATTCTCAATACTTTCTTCTCTTATCATTTCATGTTTGTACAAGAGTTCTTATTCTAAAAAGCTATATAGAGTGTAGATAAGTGTGTTAGGATATTTTTAATGTATTATTATCCTTAGAGTGTGTCATATTACCTCTTGTTCATTTTCCTTATGTTTATTCATAAATATCACCTCTATATTAAAACACTCATGTTAGAAACCTTCTAGGACTTAGGAACTAGTCTGTATGCTTTGATTCTTAGTGAATAAAGTATGATGGTCATATGGAGGACATCTTGGTGTATCACCCCCTTATATTAAGTTCATTTCATGAAAAATATAAATCTTTTTCCCAAAATAAAACACTGGTTAAGTGATAATCATTCCAAAACACATTCAAGGATATATCCCTTAAATTAGTGTCTCACTTCCACTATAGGTACAACCACATAACTAGAAGTGGTCCCATGTTTCCCAAATATAGAATAGGCTTAAACACGCTCTTCTAGGGTGAAATATTTGGAAAAATAAGGTACAAATACAAGTGAATGGGAAAATTAGCATGGCATATATTCAAGTAACTCTTCTAATTACTACCCCCAAGGAAATGGGCTTGCAGAATCTACAAATAAGAGTTTTATCAAGATCATTAAGAGGATGGTTGATGAAAATAAGAGGTCTGGCATGCAAAGTTAAAGATATACTTATGGGCTAATAGCATTATACTTAAGAGAGTTATAGGTAATTAACCATACATACTTATGTATGGTAAAGAAGACAAAATGCTTGTTTATCTTGATCTACCTACTTTCGAGTTAGAACATTAGCTATAACTAGTAGAAAATAATCTTGTGGAGGTAAGGATGAAATAATTGATAGAAATAGAAGAGAAGAGGAATGAATCTATGCATAATTTGTAATATCATCAAACCCAAATGAATAAAATATTTTATAGGAGATATAGTGAAATAAAGTTCCAAGAATGTGACCTTATTTTAAGGTGGGATGAAGATAGGGTCAAGCCTAGTAAGCACACAAGATTTGACACATTATTGAGTGGCCCCTATTTGATCATTAGATTAAAGGAACAAAATGCATTTCATCTATCAATACTCAATGGAGAACTCCTAAGTATCCCAGTCAATGGGATACACTAGAATCCTTGATACTAAGGTTAGTTTAACATTTTGTACATAGGTTATGTGTGTTTATTTTCCATAAGTTTTTAGCACATTATTTTCATGTGAGTTTGATGTTGTTTATTTTTATTAAATTCCTTTATCATAGTGTGTTTTATTCTTGTTGTGTGATGTGGTTTGATTGTGAGTTACAGGCATGTCAGTTCCATATTATAGTATAAGAGTGACTCCATTTCCCAATGGGAGGATAAAGCCATTAATCTATTACCATTACATGCATGCTACCCCTATGAATCACCAAATTGTTGATCAATTTTTGAGCCCAAGTAAAAAATGGTAAACCATTATAGATTAAAAAATTTCATAAGGTTATTAAAAAAAATTTATGGTAATTTTATTCTTGTAATGTTTTAAAAATGATCTCCTTGTTGTCATATTGGTCCTTAACTAGCATTGTTTTAGGATTGGTCTCATGTGTACTTATCTAGTTCTAGGGGAAATTTATGAGTCATGGTGTTTTTAGGTGTGGTTAAGGTCATGTAATGAGTTTTATTCAATAAATAAGTTGTTTTTTATGTCTTTAAAATTATATTAACATGTATTAACCTCTTATAATGTTTATATGCACCATAAGTCATTTTCATCACCTTTTGGCTTAATTTTGAGGAATGGTACATACCATCCTCAAGGTAAAATGATTAGATAATTTTTAAAAATTACCTAATGTCATAGTATGGTTAGAGATAGTCATAACTTGATGAAATTTGCATTTCAACATGTAAACTAAGTAAAATACTTCTTTAAAGTCACTTTTGGGAACTTGTACGACCTTCAAAGATAATGGTTTCAAAGAGTCCCTTATAATTTAAAAATTAATATTCAAAATTGGAATCAATTTTTAAGTCATACATATGAATGTATCTCTCTCTTTGCTCCATCACTATCTTCACAAGCTTAAAATGACAAAATTCAAATACATGGTACAACTAGGAGAGAGAAATTTAGAATATAAAAATTTGGTAAATGTTTGGGGTATTAATTATGTTTAATTTATTATAATTTTGTTTAATATTAATAACATATCCTTTATGGACAATTTTTAAGAGTCACAGCAAGTCATTATGCCTTATCTATTCAAGTAGGGTCTAGTTTTGCTCCAATTTATTCATGCCAAAATTTGATAGAGGAGAATGATTTTGTGGGATGTTTTCATAGGTAAAATTATTAATTTAAATTTTATTTTCATAAACCAACTCAACTTAATGAATTTCCTTCATCAAGGAGAAATGTGTCTCAAGTGTATGGAATGTATCATTCTATTTGTAAGAATTTTTATTTGGTTTGTGATGTTTGTCACCTTTAGAAGTTCCTAGTGACTCAAATTTCATGGATTTTTTATAAATTTAATAATATTCATGTGATATCCTTTTTAATGTGATCTCTTTTACATTCTCCAAGTGTCTTGCTCTTTGAAAAGTATGGTCTATGCATGAATGGTCTTCTATTGGTCTAAGTACCAACATTGGCCCAAGTGGTAATAATAATACAATGTAGCATGAGATATTAATATTTATAAGGATTATAATTCTAATATAATAATAAGTGAGATCAAATTTTACTCTCAGATAAGGCCATAAGGTGTTTTAGTCACTCACTTGTATGCAGACCTGTCAATGATCATTCATGGATCTTAGGTCCAATGATAAAGAAATTCAAACAAAGTAAAAACCTAGTACACCATCCCAAGAACACATGTGAAATTTATAGACCCAATTATATGATAAAAATACATTAATAAATTATAGACTCTTAATTTGAAGGCATAAGCCTTGCATATGAGTTGATTGTACAAGCACATGCCTACATGTGAATGGGCATATTTGGAGTTGTATAGTGCTAGCAGGAGATCCATAGAGTTTTCTAAAGAGATGAAATGAAAAAGAGATAAGATTTGATACAGTATCTAGGTTTTGAAACTCAAGAAAGAGATTATTTTTATCAAGTCTATATAAGCAAGAAAATAAACCTACAGGTTACAAACCTATAGGTCCTCTTTTGGGATAAAAGGCATTTATTCATGACAAGAGTAATTAGTTATAAAAATGAGTCAAGAATGAAATGAAAATATTAATATATAAATTAACACCATAAACCATTTTATATTCATTAATTTTGAGGTGACTAGTGTCATACTCACTAGTGGAGTACAGAAACCTAGTACTCATACACAGGTCAAGTTTCAACGTAAGAGGATTAAGGTTTGTGGAACACTATGAAATATATAATGAGCCTTATGAGGTAGTGAAAATTATATTTCATTTATGTTATTCAATCTTAAATCAATTAAAATTTCACGAACATTTGAAATCCCAAAGAGAGTAAAGAAGATTGAGCATACAACCTTAATGCTCACACATAGGTTTGTATATGGAGATAAGAAGGCAAAGGTATCAAAATTTTAGAAAAAGTAAATATAAATTTAAAAAAAATGAGAGGAATAATCCATGAATTTTTTATAATTTTATATTTCCATTATGGAGTGATAAGTTTAAGTTTCAAGTTTCGTGCTCGAACCCTTCTCTAATGGTCACCTACAACCATAATTTGAGAAGGTAGACTTAAACAATTTTGTGTTTAGGGAAGATGTAGTCTTTTAGGAAATTTTAATATGATTTACACACTTAAAAATAGTATCAAAGTATTTATATGTTAAATTTTTCTAATTTAATTCCTAAAACCCAAAAAATCCACTCAAACTTCTCCAATGAACACCTATAGGTTGGTAAGAAGAGTAGGTTAGTTTCAAGCCTAAACAAGGGGTAGAGTACATAAAATAAGCATTGAAGTCCAGCTCAAGTGGATATACAATTTAATAAGTTAATTTTAATATAAAATTAAATGTTAATGAATGAAAAAATATATTGGTCAAGACAAGTTCATCTAAACTCTATACACATAGTCTATTGGGACCCTATAGGTCTACCTAGTCAATTATAAGACACTGCTTGTTTTGAAGGACATAAAGGTATATGGAAGGAATTATATCACATTTTAATGATGTAATAATTAAATTAAAACATTTATATATTGTTAAAATTTATTAAGAAGGGGTAACAAGCCTACAAGTCTGTTTAGGCTTGGAGAACCCAAGTCCAAGAGCACAAGCCTATATAGACAGTCTTAGAAAATGTAGTTGACTAGAAATAAAGATAGGGTATGAATACTTTTATAAGTTCATGAGTATATAAAATACCCTAAATATTCATCCAAAAACTAAGTAAGGAAATAAAAGTGCCAATTTAGCCTTAAGACCTCTTCAAGTTACTTTCATGCATGACTGTTATCTAAAGACCAGTATTCTCTTGATTGATCAGGTTATGAAATTATGCATGGAGATAAATGAATTTTATAAGAGGTAAAAATGTAACTAAAATAAAATTTTGTGGAATTATTTTTTATATTGGGTCTCAAATATGCATGAACAATGGTCAAAAACTTAGACCCCTCTCCAATGGTCTATTTTCAATCCAAGAGTCAACTTATTACACTCAGTACTACATAGACATAATGCATGGGAACCTAAGATTATATGAATAGTTCAGGGGCATAATTTAATTGATATTTTTGGAATTTTTTTAGGTTTTGAGGGCCCAAGTTTTATGAAAAATCATTAAGAACTAAAATATGTTTAAACCCATATAAAACCCTAGTAGAAACCTGATGTGAAAGATTGACTTCTAAAGTGGTTTAAATGACCTAGTTTGATACTTTAACCTCATTAAAATTGTTTTAGACTCAAATTATATTCTCAACATGTAATATATCTATACTTAAAACTATATGGACTACATTAAATACATTTTTCAAGGATTTTAGGTATTTTTCAAGGTTTTGAGCAATAAATAACTTCAGAACTATTGTAAGTGGTCATTTGGGATGTATCAAAAATATTAAATCCAAAAAATATGTACATTAAATCCTTAAAATTATCAAATTAACTTCATTTTCCAAGGCAGTATTTAACAGGGTCAAAATGAGACTAGGTTTCAAGATAATTTCATGGTTCTCAAACTTCCACATGGTTTTAGGGACTCAAATTTGACATGGATATTGGTGATAGGATAGTTAAACTTAATAAAATAATTTTTGGTGGTTTCAAATGTGTGGGATATATTTGGATCATAAAATTGGCCTTCTAGGCAAGGAGGCCTAATTAGGACAAGAGAACAATAGAAAAAGACAGTTCCACTCACTCTCAACACCTAAACTTGGCATGGAATTGGTAATAGGCTAGTTAAAATTGGCATGGAATTGTAAATACATACTTTATCCTCAAATATTCCCTTATTTTTTAGTACCATCCATATGTTATCATACATAAGGAGGTTTACATGATTTTAGGGCTCTAATAAAAAGAGGCCTAATAAGAACAAAAGGCATAAATTGGAGTCTTAAGGTGAGTTTGATGACTTAAAGTGACTTGTTTTAGGTATAATATGATGTAAATAGGACATATATTTAGATATAAGAAATTGGAGAATATGAACACAAGTTTTGATCCACTTGGACAAGGCTAGGCATGGGAGATGAAGGGGTTTTAAGATACCTAAGCATATTAATTATGGTTACCATTAAAATGTCAAATGAAGGGATTTTTTAAATGTACAAAAGCTGTCAAAAATATTTATAAAATTATTTCGTTGTGAATTTATGATGAAAAATCCCATTTGTCACTCTTGTTATGCAAATAAGGGTAATTTTGAGGAGTTGTGTAAAGTGTCAAGCTAAGTTTCTAACTCTTACACTACTTTAATGAATGAATCATATTTATATATGAGATATATGTCCTTAGATATATATTTAATTATTTTATATATCCTTTTTTAACTCTCATTTGGACACTTAGAAATCTCTCTCTCTCTCTCTCTCTCTCTCTCTCTCTCTCTCTCTCTCTCTCTCTCTCTCTCTCTCTCTCTCTCTCTCTCTCTCTCTCTCTCTCTCTCTCTCTCTCTCTCTCTCTCTCACACACACACACACACACACACACAATATATATATATATATATATTTATATAAGTTGCCACTCTTGGCATTGTAAATAAGACACATTTGGTATGGTGAAGCCCTTATAAATTTAGTATTGATTTTTGAATTTTAATAAATATTTTGATTAAGTGTTTGAGGTAGTTCATGGTTGAATAACAAGTGATATTTATCTTTCCTTGTGTTCATATCACTCTTTCATGCTTTGTGTAAGTGGTCTACCTTCTAACATGTCTCATGATGTGTAAGTTAGTTATTTTTGTGTATTTAATTTTAAATAATAATAATAGTGTCTATGATAATAAATAATATTCATCTAACTTTAGAAACACATTGCATTCTACCTTCATGTTGAAACATTTTTGTTACGAGAACCTTGAGTTGTGAGATCAATTTTACAAGTTATCTTTCATATTGAAGGTTCAATTAGGATTGTGTAATTCATATTTTTTTTAATTTAATCCTATACCTTTTCATTAAAATTAACTATATTAGTTGTTAGTTGTAGGTGTTGTGCAAAGGGAGCTAGCCCTTCAATCTAGAGATTCACCTCTCTAATAGGTCACTCACAACCTTGAGGTCTTTTAATGTTACACAAAATTTAATTAATACATATTATACATAATTATGGTGAAAATTATATTAATAATAGGTTTAAATGATCAAAATAACCTCATGGAAGGATTAGAGCAATAAAATGTAGACCTATAGGTCTCATTTTCATGACAAATGGGATGAGTATTTCATTATAATATGAAGATAAAATAGTCCTAAAGTTAATAGGATAAATGAAAAAAAAATATATTCCATTGAGACAATATATGAGATATTACCCACTTAAAACATCCTTTTATAGGAGCTCATCATACAATGAAATCCAACTGCCACCTACAAGTCAGTCTAGGCCTTTGTGAGGAAAATGCAAACTCAGTGGTACTTGAGAGATGAATAAGATTTTAATAAAGGGTAATATAAGAAAATAAATAATTCAAAAATAACTCCATGAAATCAAGGTGCTATGAATAAGAGACTTAGAATGAATACTTACAAGCCTACTAGGCCTAAACCTTCTCACATAGGCCTATGTGTAAACTAATGAAATTTTTTGTTCGTTGTGAGTAAATATAATCATAAGGGATATAAAAGGAGTTTCGGTACACTCAAAATATTTTAATTAATTATAAAAAATGGAAATAAATTTTCTGAAAGGTTTATATACTAAAACAACAATCAAGACACTTAATACACACCTACAACCAAGAATGTTTTAGTGTGAATAGTGAAAAGAGAAGATACAGTAGTTGTATGTGAGTTGGGTTTAAGTGGATAAAAAAATTTATGGAATAATTATATACTAATCAAGTTCTTAAATATATCAGAGAGTGATACAAAATAAATCTTATTCAACTTGTAATCACATGGTCTCATTTACCTATAGACAGAGTAGTCAAAGCTAAGCAACTTGAAGAATTAAGGAGATATTGAGATCATGTGAGAATGTCATGGGGATGGTAATTTACCTATTATAAACTAAATAAATTATAAAAATACATTTAAAATCTTTTGGTACTATATAATCCTCCTTTTAATCTTGATAGGCTCACATAAACACTCATAGACCTACACAAGCATGTACATAAGAATGACATAAATCTACATGTTGTGAAGAGAGTTTAAAGGTGTAAAGTTTTAGGTAAATTAAAAATATGGTTATAAAGTTATTTCAGGTACTTAAACTCATTGGGAAAGAGATAAAATATCCCAAACATAGACAAATAGGGATAGACTTGGTGGTTTGCTTATAAACCCTAACATAAGCCAATGAAAGTTGTAGGAGGTATAATGAATATAAATGATAAAGATACAATTTTAATAGATAAATATAGGTGAAACATGCCTTTTTGAGGTATCCAAACTAAAAAACAAGCACTGTTGATCCCTTTTCACTCATTTTTTTCTCTCTTGACCTCATAATTACAGTCTACTTAGCCTATGAGGTGCCTTCTCAAGATTATAATAGTATGAACAAGATGAGTTGGAGAAAAAAATCCTATGGGATGTTAGGTGTCCTTTTATAATTTTGATTTGTGGCATTTTTTCATTGACTAATTTCCAAGGCCTTATGAATCGTCATTAAGATGACAAGCATGGTTTTAGCTACCAAGAAGACCAAGAGTGACCCAATGGAAAGAATTGATCTATTAAGTAATTTAATTAATTTAATTGACCTTTAAACCACTTTTAAATCATTCCTCACTCAATCATGACCCTGACCATGATACTTTCTTATACTTGCACATGTAGAGATACATTAAATAATGTGTTTTTATGAGTTTTTGATGTCAAAACATGGTGTTTGATCTCCTAGATAGATAAAAATGATTGAGTAATGTTTATTTAGGTGTATTTAGGTGTATTATATCTCTTATATTCTAAAAATACAGACATTTTCCCCTTGAAGTGCTTATACAGGTCTGATGCTTAAAGGTAGTATGAGAAAGCATGTGAAAGACTAGTTTTTTTGGCCATTTCTTGGTTCATACATATAAAAAAGGTTTCAAAATACCAATTTTGACATGTAAAATGGTAATGGGGTACTTAAATTTAATATAAAACTTATTTGGAGTTTGCCATGTGTGGGATAATTATGGAACCAAAAATCAATTTTCAGGCCTAGAGACCTAATTGAAACCTAATTAGAGAGAGAAACAAGGTGAATAAGTGTACTTGAAATTAATTTATGGTCATTAAATTTGGTATAGAGATACAAGGATATATTGGGTACTTAAATTCATGACAATTTTTTCAATATAATCCACACACTGCATTATATAAGGAGCTTTGTCTATTTTGAGGGATATAAGGAAATGAAGGCAAGTGAGAGGTTTGGGTGTGAAAAGGAGTGATAGAAAGTATTTGAGGAACTAATATGTATTGATACAAGTTTATAAGTAAATTAGGAGTGATTAATTTATATTTTTTTAGTTATAAGTTGAAAACAAAATTTGAAGCATTTGAGCCCAAAACACACTAGTAAAGATTGCATGCTTTTGAAGAGTGAAGGAAATGTTACAAAATTTATAGGAGTATGTCATATAAAACTATAAATCATTAAAAAAATTATTCAAACATATTATAAATATCCTTAAAATTTTATAGGTGTAGCCTCAAGAGAGATGAGCCAGATTCAAGAACTAAAAATTATCTAAGTTACCTCCTACACCAATTTGAAGAATGACGACATTGAGTAAGTGTACATATGTTAATGAAAAAATTCAAGACTATTTTATTTATAATTTTCTTTTATTTAATTTTCCTCTATGATGGATGAAAATTTTCCATGATATTCTATGACCCTCCTCTCTCTCTCTCTTGCTCACATTTTCCTATATATGCATCCTTATATGGCTTTGCAAAGGATCCCTACATTGTTTATGGGAAATCCCTCCTAAAATTAAGTCTTTTACCTGACTATTAGAATAAATTAAATTTTGATATCCTATATCCATCTTTTAAATAGTGATCTTGAAGGAGTTGTGTTGATGAATGCTTAATGATAGTACATGTACTTCCTTGCATTTATCTTTTTGGTTCATGCCTCTATGTAAGTTTGTATTCTTTAATATGTCATAATAAGTGTTATACCTAGTTCACTTAGTTATATAATTTATATTCCATTATTTAATTCTATTATCACCTCTTGGTTGAGCATATTAATCTCTTATAGCCTTCATAGCCTTCATATTGAAGCATTAGTATGATAGGGATTATTCTGAAATAGCATAATCATATTGTAACTTAATATTTCATAATGCATCTTTAAAAATTTGAGGACCTCATGTTTGGTTAAAAACCTCCAATTTTATTTTTTAGCTTCATCTATCATCTTTCCCTTTTCTAAGATAATAAAGTAATGTAGTTTTTAGTGTAGGTGTTTTACTTGGGAACTAGCCCATAATCTAGAGGTTTGATGTACTTGAAAGGTCACCCACAACCTAAGATCAATCCCATTATATAACTCAAGTTAAGAGGGCTTGAATCACCCTCTCAAGGGTGAAAATTTGAGCTATAATAGTTACAAGGGGCATCCTTCACCCTCTATCTTAGAAACAAGATGAAGGGCTTATATTCATCCATTATTGATATTTTTAAAGGTAATCCTCCATATTTCATCTTGATTGATATGAAGGGCTTACATCATTGATCCATGTGCACACTTGAGGAATCTTTAGCTACTTTTAATATTGATTTCAAGATGAAGGGTCTTTATTGATCTAGATTTTGTATAAACACACCTCTTTGAAATGAAATTAAACATGCTCAAGATATATAATGAAGTACTGACCATTTCTTAAATCACCTTGTGCATGAACTCTTCCACACTCTTTGAGTTATGTCTTTATGATCCATATATTTTATGTAAGTGCTTAACTACAAACTAGTATTGATATAGACCATCTAAAACTACATCTAAGCTATATCCCAACAAATACAGGTTACAATAAGGTTTGTATAATGTTTATTTTTATCTTTAAGTAGTGTAGTCTTTTATATTTATTGAGATCATGAGGTCCTAGGTGTGTGTTTTCATATTTTTCATCACTTTTCTTTTTTAACAACTTTGTGAAAATATTAAATATATGCATTCTATCAACACAATATGTATTAGAAACTACACTAGAATGGATTACTTAATAATGGAGTATGGTCACTCCACTTAACCAAATCCATATCCAAATAATATCCTCCATGCATCCCACCAATTTTCATGCCTTCTTCCATTTCTCCAAAGACCAGTTAGTTAGAATAATAGGTACAACTCATTATGCCTATATGGGTTAAGGAGTCAAAATAAAGGAACAAGGATAGGATGGGATCGGCCCTCACTAAAATTCCTACATTAAGTAACCATTTTGAAAAAAAGAATGGTATGATCTAAAGAGTGAGGAAGATTAATGGTATAGATAGTATAACTAAGGAGGAAGTAGTGTTGGAGTAAAGGGAAAATTTATTCACCTTAGCTAGAAAAAAAATAAAAACCCAAATGACCCCATTGAGTATACAAAGTATTTTTTTTATTTTGTGGACACAACAAGGGAGGTGATGAAGGGGATGTATAAAAGTTGAGATAAGGCTGAATATAGACTTGTGAAATAATAGATCATTTAATATCTTAGAAAGATTATAGATAACATCTAGATTACAACCATAAATATATATGATATTTTAAAAAAACTTAGGACTTCTAAGGGTGAGTCATAACCTAAATGCGTAAGAATAATTAAATTTTGGAATCATTTAAAAAATATTGACAAAAGGCTAAATTTCCTGGTTAAATGCACAAGAAATAGTGCATATAGTCATTTAAATTTAATGACTACATGAGAGGAAACATGGGTTTTGTTGTCACTTGGATTTGTACCATTTGAGGAGATGTCTCAGCTATCCTCATCCATATGGAACAATTGGAACACCTATAGGCTATTAGTAGCCTAAGAATGAGGTGAATCTCTAGATAGGTTTAGCTCCGTTGAGGTACCTCTTGTAGACCACTAATACACCTATGATTTTGAGAGAAAAGGGAGAGAAAACTAAAATTAAACTATTATAAAAGAGGTGATACACCAAATTAGTTGATGACTACCAACTACCTGCATGTTACACATGAGAACAAGAGACTAAGTAAACATACATTTCTCCAATCTAAATTTGCTCACATCAATATTCAATTATGAGGTTGTGATGAATGTTTAGGCTAGGAGGACTAGACAAGAAGCCTATAATGACACTATTTGAATAGACTAACTCACTCAACCTTGACACATCATAAAAACACTTCACATGACTTGAAATAAGAATCTTTCAAGCTAAAAATAGGTGAGAGAATGAAATAATAATGCTAAGGAAATAACAGTCATCACATAATCAATATCAATCATTCAAGTTAACACACTATGAATAGTCATGGAAGAGGCAAAAATTAGTAGTCTTTATTGATCCATGGTATGAAAATGAGCAGGGCTTTGCCATACTTTGGTGGGGCATTTATTACAAAGGCCAAAATGGCTAGTTCTTATATAACTTGAGAGAGATAAGAAAAGAGAAGTCTAAAGGTCATAAGGACACTTGTCATGCTAAGAGAAGGGATTAAGTTACATGAGAAGAAGATGTGAAATCCATGCAAAGTTAGTGAGCACAAGTGTCACCCCAAGTCATGAAAATATTGAAATGTGGCATGAAATTCCCTTTACTAGGTTAGAAAGCTATCTCTCTAAGTACCAGATCATCATCTCAGGACTCTAAATCCACATTCCCTACTTATGAGGATCAAACCCTTGAGTCTTGATACTAAAAATCATGCCATGCCTTGGGAAATAGAGTACCTAATTTTTTGATTATGGGCACCCTTGCATTAATTTCATATTCATTCCTTTTCTATATTTGGATCATAGGTCCCACCTATAGTCAAAAAACCAATCTAAGGACATTAGTTTTCCTATAGTCTTTATAATAAAGTATACCCATGGATCATTTTGTACCTTCTATATTATAATGGGTTCAAATAAACCTATTATATCTCTATGGGGATAGAGAATTAATTATACATAGATCCTTCTTTAATTTGGCAAACTAGTCACAAGAAAGAACTTTGTAAGATCTAACTTATTAAACCAAAGATCAATATCAGCTCTAATGACACTCCCTTATGTTTCCCATTCTTAAATATATCAACTAGAATTCTCCATGGCATTTTAATGATATTTAATGAAATCAAGAAAACCCTACAATACCTTACTTTCCATGGTCAAAAATGGATTCTCAACCCCTGTTAAAATCCCTGGGCTCACCTTCGCTTTAATTAGATGTTAAATTCCAACTTGGCTCATTGACAAATTGATTCTCATTCACTCCATAAAATCTTCCAAATACAAAAAAACATGATCCCTTGGATCCACCTTTGAATTTTAAACATTATCCATGCTGGTGCCACTTGGTAAATGCATGTTAATCCATAAGATCTTACTATCAATCTATAGCTTCACATTCTTATGATATGTGTCAATCCTTTGAGCTCTTTGAATATTTGACTTATCTCATGATATTCAATTTCCACATCCTAGATCTTGGATGTCATTATATCTTTGAACTTACATAAACTTTACCTTGACTTGGTTGTTAAACTTTGACACTTTGACCTCATCTTGATGCTTCATGTGTCTTTTAATCACTTTTACTCCATTAAAATTGTTAGAGTTGCTCAGTATTTAAATTGTCACTATGCCAATAAACCTTCATCACTTTATATAATGTGATTCCATTCAATATATTGGATCTCTTTGGCATTATTGATCATGAGCCATTAGATCTTCTAACAAGTTTGATCATTAACTCTGACCAGCTTATGCTCATTGGGTCTCTATCTGAGAAGCTCCATAAATGTGAAACTTGTCGCTTCCATGCTCACAAAGAGCTCTTTTTGATAATTTGAATTCATGTCACTCTATTGGATGTAGAATATATGATTGAGCATGATCCATTGATCAAGCATGGACATAAATTATGTCTTAGACTTAAGAAAATATAAAGTCATTTTATCATTGCTTAGAGCCAGTAAATTCTAGGTCAAGGATATAATTTATTAATGATTATATGGACTTAATTTTTAACTTAATTTATTTTTTATTGACTATACCAAGTCAATATTAAAATATAACTTTGCTTGTTAACACCATGGTTAAACCCTTAGGATGCATATATTAGCAAGAAAATTACATAGTCTAACTTCTTAAGAATGGTTCATAAAGCAAAACTCACCATTCATCTACATCCAAACATCAAATGGAAGTTGACTAATTTTAGAATAGACCCCCAAGAATAATTTTTGTGAAACTTCTCATATTAACCATACCAAGTACAATCTTGAAGACAATTTTTACTTGCCAAACCTAGTGAAAGAAGAGATAAATAGATTTATTCATTTCTTAGAACCTCTGATCAAACTAATCACTATAAAAAGTATTTATAAGACCAAGAGACACTAATAAAGTGTCTTCAGTTGTAGGAGGTTGTACAAGTCATTTAATTCTCTATTTTGAACCCCAAAATGACTCAAAAGGACATATTGATTAGTAAGACTAATGACCAACTCTAACAAGACCTAAAATGACATCAAATGACCTATAATATACCTTAGGAAATAATAATAGACCCATTAAAACATATAATATTCAATTTTTTACCTATAGGGGTCCTAATTTGATTTGTAGGGTCAAATTTGGTCAACAGGCTCTAAATTTTGTAGTTCAAAAAAAATATGGTTCATTTCATTGGCATACTTAAATGAAAGTTTGGGTAGAGTAACTCATAGGCCAAAAAAAGGATTTCATAGAGATTTTTAAAGATATGAGGGTCACATGCATTATAAATTCTATAGGGAAGTTGATAAATAAGACTAATTTTTCTACACTATTTAAAGCCATTACTGATAATTTCAAAGTAGAGGTAAAAGATACTGTGTACAAAATAGTAGAGACATTATACAAATATTTAATTTTGTGAAGGATAAATTGACTAAGGTAGAGGAACTCATAGTTATATTTCAATCCTTAAAATGTAATAATAAAAGGTTGATGGTAAAAATTAGTAAAATATTAAAACCTTCTATTCTCAAATTTGTTTTTATCAATAAATAATTTTAGGTTACTTATGCATTGTTTGAAAACATGAAGGATGTTGAGGAGGATATCAAGATAGTGTCTATATCTCATCCTTCACCAATAATTATTATTCAATCTCAAGTGTAATTTCATCATATAATTTTTGTTCCTTCTCAAACTACTATGTTTCATCAATAACTATGGCTACTAGTTATTCATACGTAATGCCTCATACTAATTCAGTTGCCATATAAAGTAAATAGTCTCCTTATTCTTAAAGTAGTGCCAATAATTAAACACACACACACACACACACACACACACACACACACACACACACACACACACACACACACACACACACACACACACACACACACACACACACACAATTAAACACACACACACACACACACACACACACACACACACACACACACACACATATCACGTATTCTATTTCTATGAAGACTCAGATCTTTGCTCTATTTTTAACATGTATATATTTATATTATAATTATGTAGTTTTGGTTTGCTATTTGTTTTATATATTATACATGCATACTATACATGAGTTATAAAATTAGAATTGTGAATTTATATTTTTATTGGAGTATGATGCAACTAATCCCAAAGATTGTATATACTTTTATCCTCTCGATTCCAAAGAGAGGATAATTTTGGCTATTGAGATAAATAAAAAATATTAAAGGTTGTTATATAATTTTTTCTTGATGTGAAAATATTGTTCTTCTCTAAATTTTTGATTCATTTAATAAGTTTTATTAATATGGTATTTTGTCTTTGTGTTATGCATAAGTATTATTTTGATACATTTTCTCATAATTGTGCAGTATCTACCTTGAGTGATTTGTGTGTAATAATCATAATATCACTTTGTAAATGTACAATTACAATCTCATAAATGTGATAACCCTTGATTATGTGAACAAAATTCCACCATATTGTTATTTTCTTGGAATATTAACTATGTTTTCCTATCTATTTACTAATAGTAACTTGTATAAAGCATTGGTTCTTTGTCTAATTATCCAACCCATAGTTCAATATCCAATCTAGAAAGGTTTCATCTTGTCTTAATTCACAAAACCTTCTCCTCTACCTTACCCTTATTTATTTTAAGTTTATTTTGATTTTACCCATTTAATTTTTCATTCACCATAAATATATGCATCTCAAGTAGGTCAAGAGTCATGTTATATTTAAATCATTCTAGGTTTAAAAAAAAAAACTACTTCAATCACTATAATTACACCACCAAGTTATTTATAAAACCCCATACCCTACAAATTCTGCCTTGGAATGAATATTTTGTCACCAATCCTAATATCTTACCTCATAATGTTCCCCAATATGCATACAACCTACATCAACAAGAATTTATTTGGCACTACAAGAAGGGCCTCTTTTTGTTTCTTTGGAAAGATCACTTAAGTTGCACTAGATATACCTAGAAGGATAATAAGGCCCACCTCAAATACTGGCATACTATTCCCACCCTTGGAAATCCATATAAAATTTAGTTCTAAGAGAGTAATTTTAAGAGGACCTCAAACTCAATCCTATTCCCAAATTAGGATAGCTTACCTCCTTCACATATAGTGTCCCTATCTTGTTTAGCTAGTTAAGTTATTATCATCTCTAGAGATGTGCATGAATTACCTAGAAACCTTGAAAAGTATTTTCTTTCTTTTTCTCCCTTGGGAGGTAGGATTTATGAAGAACACATAAAGGATTTCAAGACCAGTCTATGGATACTAAATTTAACCCATGAATATGTGGCATGTAAACTCTTCCATTTTAACTTACAAGATGTTTATTATTAGTTCCTTAATATTCTATATAATTAAATTACATCTTAGAATTAGTGTCAAAACATGTTTTTGGCATAGTTTGTATATGTCACTATCTCAATTTTTATATCCCAAGACTTTTAAATCATGAGGAGAGAAGCCAATAAGCTAATAATAACATTTACCCTAAGATTCCAAAATATTTATAACCAAGTAGGCACTGTCTATAAACCTAACAAGGCATTAACCCTTGAAATGTATAAGAATGTTATGTATTCCATGATGGTCATCTTCCTATTTAGAGAACCTAATATTAATACACTACCATTGGCCTATGTTGAAGCTATTAACATTGATAGGTAGTCCAATTACAATATCTAGCCCCAAAAAGTATTGATCTTAAAATATCTATCTATCAATGTCATTCAAAATGTTAAGCATAATGTTGTGGCTAGAAACTAGAAATGGGTGAATACCTAATTACCTTTAACACATGCTCAAACTAACTAGCATCTTAGCTTTTTTAAAAATCATGTGTCTACATTTAACCATTGAAATCAAAATTAGCCTTTAATACTAGTCAATATTGCTACAAAAGGTATTTATTCTGATTCTATAAAATTAGAATTAGATGTTTTCCTATCTAAGATAAGCAATGTGTTACTTAGCATCCATAATTGAATGTGAAACATCATGAGGTATATCATAAATTATAATTTTACATATCATAGTTATAGAAATGTCATTTAATAGATATAGAAAATAAGAAATGATTACCACCTAATAAGATGCCTAAAATAAACATCTTGGAAGAAAAACTTACCAGTTGGTGTTGATTCCGAACACAACATGATTATATATAATTCATATAGTTATTAATCACATTTTTGGTATTTTAAAAATAAATGGATATGTACAAAAACTTTACAAATTAGTCAGAGCCAACTTCTTCTACTACTCTACATCCTTATAGCACTTGAATGGTCTTTAAAACATAGGAATTGCCACTCTTAGTGGAAGATGATAATGAACCTAAAGATAATACAAATGAAAACCATGACTCTCAATAGTTATATAGGAATAATTACAACTTGAGGAATAATAAACCTACAACTAGTTTGATGCTTCTAAACAACATTGCTACTACTCCTGATCCTAATGCTAATAATAATCCACACCTACAAAAGGTAATGATGAATTGTAAAGTGTAGAGACATAAATCAAAAGATGGTATATTATAGTTGAATAAATTAAGAATATCAATGAAAATATAAATCTCCATGATCTAGCTCAGATCACTAAATAGACAGTGTTGATACTCAAAGCCTTAACTTGAAGACCATCTATTGACAAATCAAAGTTTATACACATAAACATGGTCATTTACAATGATGAGATATATGCACCACCTTTTTTATTAACCATTATAATGTTTATAAATAATTTTCATAGTTATTTAGTTGACTCATGAGCCTTATCCAATGTGATGCCCAAGACTATATAAGAAATTGGGTTTAACCCCAAACAAATCTAAATGATTGATCCTGCAACTAGAAAATTCCTCTATGTCATGCATCAAAGAGATAAAAAAATGCACACATTTAGATTGATTATGATCCATGTGTATAATATTATATAGACATTCTAGTTGTTGACATTATTGAATCCTTTTGCTTATTGTTGAGATAGGATTGGTTGAAAACAATGAATGGGTACATAGAAATAGACTTCTCACATATGTAACTACCTTGAAAAAGGGTAGCATGTTATATCCGAATCGACTGAGAACCAAATATGATATAGTTGATCACATATTATAATTACAAAAATGATAAGGTTGACTTTACATCCTCATATGTAGGTGTATACACCTTAACCACAAAGCAATAAACTCATGAATAAGAAACTAAAATTCCTTCAAAACTATGGACTATCCATTTAAATGGAGATAGATAAAATCAAGGTTAAGGTATGGGTATAGCCTTGATTAACCTAGAAATGAAAAAATATCTAGTCATATATAAGTTAAAATTCCATTAAATTAATAGCTAAGATGAATACGACACTCTAATCCTGGGCTTACATTTGACACTAAAACATAATGTCAAGCAGTTATAGATATTTGGTGATTTAGAGATGGTTTTCAACAAGATTAAAAATAAACATAAAGGAAAAATTTATTACTTATAGAATTAAAAAAATAAATCATGGGACCTTATTTAATCCTTTTAAGAATTCAATATCAGAGTTGTTTCAAGAGAAGAAAATTATAAAAAAAATTCACTAGTAGCTTCAGCTACCAATTTGGTACAACTCCAAGAATCCAAGATGCAAAAATTATTTGTGGAGTTGGTTCCTTGCCATTTTTTCCTATAAAATGGAGAAATTCCATGTATTTGATGATGATCAATAGATCATATAATTTATGAATAGTTGTGGAGCCTTTTAATCCTATATAATAGAATAAAATGTGTTAAACCCATGAATATAAAATACTTATGAGGATATGTCATTCTATAGATGAAAGAGAACCACATTCCTTTGGGGATTATCTCATAGAAAATGTTTGACATGGATCCAAAATAATAAAAGTAAAAAAAATCCTGAAATAACTAAATCTAACTTTTTTAAAGAGAACCTAGGAATGGACCAACATTCCTGATATGTAAACACTTGTCTGACTTGCATTGAAAGTGATAAATAAAATTTTAAGGGTATATTTAAATAATACAAAGATGTGATAACTCAGACATACAAAGGCCTAAAATTATTTGAAGCTAAGTTCATCATGCATACTATCCCACTAAATCCAAAACACAAGCCCTTCAACTATGATAATGGAAAATAAAATCAAATTTTTAGGCCTTCATTCAGACAAAATTATAGAATCTATTTGATGATAAGATTTTGTTTCTAATCATGCATTCCTCTTGGGATTTAATGAAGTGCCTATTAGGAACAATAATGGAGAAATCAAGGGGTGTGTTGACTTTAGAAACATGAATCGAGAATCATAAAAGGATAATTATCCTTTACCCTCCCTAGATGATGTAATCCAAATGGTTAGTGGATCTAAGATGATGTCATTCTTAGATGGATTCTCATTCTATAATAAATTATTAGTAGAAGTAGAGGATATAATTAAAACCACCTTCACCACCAGGTGGGGGAATTTATATGGATGATATCATAGTATTTTCAAAAAATAAATATCATCATTTAGATCATCTACAAATGTATTTGATAGATGCTTGAGATATGGAGAATAGTTCAATCTAAAAAAATCATCTTTAAATTTAATTAAGGGAATCTATTAGGCCATGCCATTACCAAAGATGGGATTTCCATTGACCCAGAATGAATTCAAGACATTTACAAGTTAACACCTCCTAACAATAAGAAAGAATTGAAGTCTTTCTTTGGCAACATAAAATTTGTGAGTAAATTTATTTTATATTTGGAGAGATTTTTGATCCACTAAATTCCATGTTGAAGCAAGATGATAAAATATAATGGATAACTAATGCCAAGATATTTTTAAAATATAAAAAATACCATTAATAAAGATCCAATTTTGATCATCCTAGACTTTAATATAGATTTATTCCTTTATTTATTTTATTCATGATATACATAGAAACAATACTCACATAAAAGGTGGATGATAATGAACATCCAATTACCTTTATTAGTATTAATTTCAAATATGTAAAGCTAAAGTATTAGATAATAGATGAGAAAATATATACATTGATAAATTCTATAAATAATATTAGGCATTACATTTTGAACAACAAGACATACGCCATTATCCCATATCTAGTCATCAAGCTTATGCTTGGCCATAATGAGTTGGGTGAGAGAAGAGGTAAGTGGATGGGAAAATTATAGGAGTTTAATTTGAAATCAAACTAGACAAAATGGTACAAGACGAATAGATCATCCAACTCATGACTAAAATAGATCCATGTATTCATATTAAATAGATCAATGAGACATAAATAATTGGACATTAATAGTATGCCCACATTATCCACTACTTACTTATAGGTATGTGTCCCCTAGATCTAAATAGAGAACATAGGTGAGACCTTTGGCCCAAATCATCTCATCATATTATAAAGAATGTAGTTTTATACTAGAATAATTATGAAGGCATATATATAAGGTGTGTTTCAAAAGAGGAAGTTGTATACATCTTGAATAACTTACATCAAATTATAGGTAGTGGAAATGTCTTAGGAAATAAATCACCCATAAAATCTTAAGAATGGGATATTATTGGTCTAAAATTTTCATGAATTCCCATAATCAATTTACGATATGCCATGAATGA
Source organism: Torreya grandis (assembly GCA_037957365.1). Lineage (NCBI taxonomy): Eukaryota > Viridiplantae > Streptophyta > Pinopsida > Cupressales > Taxaceae > Torreya > Torreya grandis. Next base: position 1,360,387 of record JARHVA010003782.1, read on the forward strand.
TAGGTATTTAGAAAAAAAGAAAGTGCATGTGGCCATGAATTTATAATCAGCCATTGAGGGACACCCTTTTACTTAGTGGAGTCTTGAATTTATTGGGGTGATCAATCCAAATTATTCATTAGGGCATAAAGTTTTCCTAACAGCCATTGATTATTATACCAAATGTATAGAGGTTATGGCCAAAAATAATTATAGAGCACATGATGTGATTAAATTCCTAGAATAAAACATATTGACTAGGTTTATCACTCCAATCTCATTAGTTTTTTATAATTGGCCAGCCTTCCAATCTATAGAGTTTAGTAAGTGGGCTTACAAAAATAAGATTACCATCAAGTTTTCATCAAACTATTATCCATAAGGTAATGGAGTGGATGAGTCTACTAATAAGAATATAATATATGCCACAAATAATTTATTACAAAATAATCCAAGAGAATGGAATCTACTTCTAAAGTATACACTTTGGATATACAAAATGAGGCATAAACAAGCATTTAAGGCCTCACCTCTCCTACTAGTGTATGGGTGATGATTAATTTTTCCTATCACTCTTAAAACACTAATGTACTAGTTCATGTAGGAGTATATGGAATAAGATGAAATAATCCATTCCATACAACTTGAAATATTTCAAATGGAAGATGTATGAACTAAAGCAATATATAGCTTCAATAAGTACCAAGACATTATCAAAGGGTGGTTTGACAAAATATATTAAATCAAGGATTTTAGAATCTTGGACCTAGAGATTTTATGGGATAAGGCACATGAAAAGAAAGGGAAACATGATAATGTCACTCTTTTATGGATTGGGCCATACCAAATATCTAAAATACTAGTTAACAATACATTTTGTCTGAAACATATACAAGGTAATGACCTTACTTTTCTAGTTAATGTATAGTTTTTGAAACATTATTCCATGGCTAATATAATGGGATATTATTATAAATGATTGTGATTACATAAATAAAAATAGTATTATATTAGGTTTCTTTTTATAAAGTAGAATCCCTACTTTCTTATATTAATATTTCTTATTTCCTACACAAGGTTCCCATATTTTGTATTTTCTTTCATATGTAGTTTTGTTGTTTTCTAGATTAGTCTTATTATAACTATTAAGCAATCCAACCAATTTATTATGTCATAATTATGAAAGACCTTACAAAAGAAAGGAAGATGGATCAAGAATATCATAATTGGTATTCACAAATATTTATTATAGTATTAATTGAAGTTTTGTAATTAAGGTATGTGTTATGACTAAAATTATTTTCTACTTGGATTGAATAAGCTCACTTGGCCTTTGGGATTTAAGCTAATATACTCATGAAAATTTTAAAAATACTTTTCATTTCCAAATATAAAACTCACTATTACATGTTAAAATTTGGATTGGAGATAATAAACATTGAAATGGATATATGTTGCTAGGGATATATTCATAAAAAATGAGTTTATCATACATACACCCAGCCACATGGGAATTCCCAACCCTTATTCCATATTTGTTTAAAAAATAACATACAAAATTATAGAGAAAGGGTGAATCAAGTAATCTCTATTGGGGATATAGATGTCTAGTTAGTAGTATAGCAAGTCTTAAAGTGGAATCATACGTATCTCTATCAGGGATATGGACACATGTATGGTATAGAGAAATGCCCAACCTTCCCTTATTATTTTAGTCATAAAATTATAAATCAAAATGAAACCTACAGTGTCTATCTAGGTCTCTATCAAAACTCTCATGGTAAGGGAAAATAAATTTCATAAAAATAACACACAGATCCTAGGAATGAAAATGGTTGATATGTTATTTTGGGAAGTTGAAGTCTTTTCTAGTTGACTAGTATACTTATTCTTTCATTGTGGGGACTAAAGTTCTATCATTATGTATTAACCAAGATTCTAGGCTCTCAAATACTCTAGAGGCTCTAAGTCACCATTTTTTATGACACAAAAAACCCCATTGTCTATTTTCAAATAGGGTCCCATTTTTATGAATACATATTTATTCATGGTCCATATCAACCTTAGGAATTATATTATTGAGTGTTCACAAGCCTAATATTTTTTTCAAAGTCTAATTTTATTGCAAAATTTTTAAAAGTGAGAAAATTAAAGCTTGGGTGTAGTTCCTAAATTATCTATCACCTTTGATTCTCTTATTCACTTTATAAATGCATAATTCATATCATGTTTTGATTTAATAAACTAATAGGACCAATGAAGTTATTTATCTTGTTTAAGATTTTATTTGTAGCATCCACTCCATGAATTCCATATTTTCATTAGGTTACCTATATCATGAAAGGTATCAAAATATCATCCATGCACAATTGACCATAGTTATAACTAAAGTATTATTAGTCCTTATGATATTCCTAATTCATGAGATCATTCCACATGGAGCCATCTCATTCACTTGTGACATTTGGTTTCCAAACTACTTTTTAAGTTCTTGAAATGCCATGAGTCATCCATGTGTTAAAATCTTGTAAACATGAGACAACTTATTTTAATGAAATATTCCAAGTCCTATGAGTTATTATATATATATATATATATATATATATATATATATATATAATTCCATGTGGTGACATCTTAGTCACTTAGAGTCTATGAAAATAAGGTACATGGTGTAAATTACAAAAGTTCCCAAGATCTTGAGATCATGCCACATGGTAAGATCTCATCAACCCATGACTTAAATGATAAAGGAAAGTCCATTATATTCAAATCTCATGATTTCCATAGATAATTAAAAATGTAATAATCCCATTTACTTAGGATTTTTTAGTTGTGAATACATTTCATAAGTTATAAGTGTTTGTATTAATAAATGAAGTCCTTATGTCACCATATCAAAAGTTGGGGGCCTACCAAATAAAGAACACTATCAAAAATTACAAGTCTTTAGATTAATGAGAACCATCCATGTGGCAAGATATCATTAACATAAAAATTTATAGTAAAAATTATGGTCAAAACTCTATTTTTCCTAGATTCCTAAAATCCATTCATGTGTCAAGATCTCAAAAAAATAGAGTGTATCATCTAAAGGTACACAACTACAATCATGTTTTCTATGGATCAACAAGAACTATCCATGTTTATTCATCTTAAAATCACATAACCTATCAAGGGTAAGGTCTATGAGAAAAAAATTATTAGTTTCCTTGGGTTTCCAAGATTTCTCCATGTGGTACCATCCCATCCACACAAGCCCTCTTAAGAGGGTACATAGTAAAATTCTAAAAAATACACAAGTCCCTAGAATCATGAGAGGTGGAAAAATATAATTAAATCTTAGGTCACAAATAATATAAATCATAATTATAAATATGACCGCCCTAGATAAATGAGATCAAGACAAATGTTATAGTATCAGAAAGGCATAACCATAATACATATGCAAGAGTTGACAACTAGGAAAGAAGATAAAGAAATGGGAAATGGCCACCTATGATAAAGTAATGATTGAGTTGTTTGAATTAAAAAATCCACCACATAGATGAAAATAAACTTGTAGAGTAAAAATATGCTCTATGTTTCATTCTAATTTTTAGTTACACACTGCAAAATTTTGTCCCCGCACACTTTGGTTTGAGATGGCAAAGTTTTGACTCAGATCTCAAGCTTGATTTTATTTTTCCTCATTTTCTCTAAGTGTCGAAGTCAAGTGGAAGCTACCAAGTGTCATCGGCTGAGGCACCTTTCATAATTTCTATAAGTTGGTCAGGACATGCCATGTATCTCATAGTAACTTAGTGGAACATGACAAGTGTCAGCATCCACATTTCATATCTGCATCCGCATTTTAAATCTCTTTTATGTGGAAGGTTTCAATAAGTTAAGTATCAAGATCAGGCAGAGGGCAACGAGTGGCAATTATAGAAGGTTTCAATTTGCTTTTCTAAAAGTGATGGAAGATGCCATGTATCTTAGCTGAAGAGAGCAAAAGCCACCACGTGTCAACCTCTAAATTTTCTTCATTTTGTTTCACCGATATAGTAAAGACTGTGGTGGGTCTCAGGTTTTGTTTATAAAGCAAGAGGAAGCCACCAAGTGTTGTTGTTTGTGTAAATATGAAATGAGGCCCGATTGTTTCTATAATATAAATAGAGTGATGCAGAGACCAGCATGTGTCACCTTCCATAGGTTTCTCAAAAGGTGGCTAAAAGTAGTGGACATCACCACATATCCCTAGTTAAGTAAAGTAGACATTGTCACGTGTCCTTTATTGAGGCAAGCAGAAATTGCCACCTATCCCTATGCCTTTTTTTTAAGTTGCTCGGGTGAGAAACACTATGGGTCTTATTTTCTATTAAGTTGTTAAAGTTTTAAAGAAGCAGATTATGACAGGTGTCAAAGGTAGAACATTCCTGAGCAAAGACACAAAAAGAGTATAAGTTATGTCGAAAGTGTCGTGTGTCTTTGGTAAGTTTTACGAAACACGCCAAGTGTAATTTTTTGGTGCATCCTAAAGAAGAGAAGGTTTTTAAGAAGAAAAGGGGAATCAACCAAGTTTCCTCTCCCATTTGAAAGTAGGAAGCATCCTAAGTATCTACTTCAGCCAATGAACTATAGAAAGATAGAGCATTTTAGAATCTAATAAATATCTTCTATTAGACACTTCCAGTTTGGTTAGATTTCAGTTGGACCGTTAGATTAGGAACACGTAGACAATCTAGAGTGAATCTGATAATATAAAAAGGATCATCAGAGATCATTAGAATTAGATAAAATGAAGAGAATTTTTAGAGAGAATTATTGTCAAGAGTTTTAGACTTTCTAGAGTTGTGATTAGGAATATCATTTGCCTTTTTTCTATTTTCTTAAGTTGGAAAGTTTATGTAACTGTGCATGTTTATGTGCCTTTTATGTGACTACAGAATTAATAAGAAGATTGAATCATGTGCCTTTATTGATATTTTCTCTGTCACTGCAAAAATAGTCTAAGTTACGAGCCTTTGTTTCTATTATTTTCATCTTTTAAATTGATCATGCCTTGTTTACTCTTAAATTTAATTGAATCTTACATATAGTTTCACTATGCTTAGGATTAAGGATCGAATTACATTCAGGTGCATCACCATAGTTAGATTTTATTTCTTTGCATTTGTGTTTCTATTAAAATTCCTATCCCTTTTCCCAGTATACGCTCGATATAAAGAAGAGATGAGCTTATTAAAAATATGGAGGTTGTTTCAAGTTGCAAGTCCCACATTCTTGAAACTTCCCATTATTGGTGTTAAAAACAAAGCACAATTTTACCCATCAACAAAACCTACATAAAATAATTTTTCAACTTTAAATAAAAACAAGAAGTTGATTCAAAATATGTTGTTGCATTAAATTTGCATGAATTGGGCATTAAAGTCTCATGCTTTGAGCAATATATGAAAAAATCCTAATAACATCAAATCACTTTTACATTAATTAATGACATATAAAATGTGAATTCAAGATATGAATCCATTGAGAACCCTAATTTCCATTCTAAAAGAGTTTGAAAATTCTTCTAGCTAAGATTAAAAGAAATTATAGAATATAAAAATTACCTCTTCATCCTAAGTAGCTAACAAACCTCTATCCCAATAGTCAAATATAGGAACAACTAAGTACCTAGACATTATTTTTGATAGGGTTTATTACCATTCATAAATTACTTGGATCTTTGGGATGAATTCAGAGGTATCAATTGATATTCAACCTAGGACTGACTAAAAGATGACAAGAATAAATAATGTGGATGAATTACTACCAATTATAACAATGGGCCTATATAACACTACCATGAAATCTAAGGTAGTGCCATGCATTGACTTACTTCATTATTTTTCTTCAATGGATCTATTACTAGAGACTTTTTACACTTAATAATTTATAGGAATGCGGTTGCATATATCTCTAAGTATGATTTTGAGATGTATCTATGCCTTTCAATTCCTGAAATGACTTAGAACTAGGTCAAAACCAACACCTAGGTAAACCATAACATGTTTAAGGGAAATTTAAAGTAATGGTTATCCAAGGGTGAGAAATTAACATTTTAGGGGTTGTTTCTTTGGTTCCCATAACCAAATTTAGGACATGAATTAGGATGGGTGTGGCCTTATTCAATAGGTAATATGGGTTTGTTAGCATCAACTATATACACAATGGGTGGGTACCCTTCCTAGGCATAATTCTAACCTTAATAAAGTCATGGCACTTGGAGAAGTTATTCATGTCATACTCAAGGTAGAAATTCTTAAATTTGATGAAAGGCCACTTAATTTAAATTTTTACATGATGTCATATCTAATGGATGCCATCATGTGGATAATGCATATGAGCTATGGAAAACCTTGGCAACCATCCATAAAATATGTTAAAAATAGGGTTTGTGACAAATCCTACCTTTTATATGTTTATAATTTCAAGAAAGAAATAAATAAAATTATATAAGTATACCCACTAATATACCAAGCCATTTATGGGTCTTCCATTCCTAGGATTTTTGATAACATAAGTAAAAACATTGTAAATATGAGGGATTATAGATACTATATTAATTGTACCATAATTAGGATAGAAGGAACAAGGGTCACCCCTTTGAATCTCCCTCATTTTTTTTGACAAAATTTCAAAATAGGAAATAGCTTTACATATTTACAATAGTGTGGATGAGGATTTAGCCACTAAGAATCAAGGTTATTATCATAAGTTTCCTCTAAGCATTGTCCAAATAAAATATTCACTAAGGAGACACCTAAACTCAATTGGGAAGACCAAAACCCACTATGGGTTAAGGAAAACACATTTTAGAGATTTGGATCCCAAAAATAGAGTGAGGCAGGAGCTCATTGACCTTATGAAAAAGAGAGTCCACATCACTTATGGCCACAAGAGCTTTGAGAATGACCCGATTGTTATTAATGTTGCATATGATTTTTAGGTTTATACTCATATGAATTAGTATAAAATTACTATGGTGGTACCTCTTCCATTCAATATGACCCTTAAATATTAAGGTAGAAGGCCAACATGATAATGGAGCAAGAAAACAAGGTTTCAAGCCATCAATGTCCTCAACCACATGTTTAATTATGACCTGAGCATGATGTTCCATCCTCCCCACAACAAATAAAATATGGCCCACTATAAGATAGTTCCCCTCAAAGGGAGGTAGATCACAAGATAAGAAATAACATTATTAAGGGAATTTCAATTCTCCATCCATCAAGGATAATGCAATATACTATAAAAATTGTAATACCTTCATCTCCTACAAGCCAATAAGCAGTGGTATTTTATTTATCATCATTGCTTCCATTGACTATTATTCAATAGGTAAGTGTCCTTACATTATTATAAAGTTATTTTACATCAATATGTTCTATAGTTCCAATTTAAACACCTACATAATATCCACGTATTCCATTTATATTTACAATACCTACATCTCCTACTTATCCTACCTTTTCAAGAGAAGAGATAAAACTAGAAGAAGAAACTAATTTCTCTAACAAAACTAATGAACAAGAATCTATAGATATAGGGATAATGGATAATTAATGAGGATTGGAACCAGATAAGGATGATTCAACCTCCAATGAGTTAATAGTGGAAGATAAGGCACTAGAATCAAATGAAAAATCCATGTTGAGCGAATCCCCTACTCTAGGACTTACTAATTCACCTCTAGCCACAAATCTTAGTCCCTATTTTGAAAATTTTGTGTCAATTTTGTTTTCTCTAGTAGATACATGAGTAATCGGCCAAAGTATAGATATCCTCACTGATGAGGAAAGGTAAGATCTATATAAGGTAGTGTATTTTCTTCCCTCCACCATCATAATAGTATATTCTCATGTAATTAACTTTCCATCTACTAGTTTATCTACTTCCCCAATATCTCCTTATGAATTATTACAAAACTTTGTTTCAATACAAAGTAACTAAATACTCATTATTGTGATGAGGAAGGTAAGTAATAGGTTTTATTATCACTTGGATTTTCACCCTTTGAGGAGATGTCTTAGCTCTCTTCATCCAAGTGTCACAATTAAAAAACCTCTAGGTTTTGGGTAGCCTAATAATGACATGAATCTCTAGGTAGGCCTAGCTCCATTGATGTACCACTTTAGATAAATACTACACATAAACTTTGTGAGGGAAAGGGAAGAAAGAACACTAAATGTAAACTATCCTAAGGGAGGTGATACACCAAATAATTTGATGACTTCCAACCCTCTATATGTTACACATGAGGAAAAAAGACTAACCAAACATAAACTTTTCCAATTTGAATCTTCTCACATCAATGTTTCATTATGAGGTTATGTATGAATGTTTAGGCTAGGAGGGTTAGACAAGAGGTATTGAATAAGACTAATGAATATAATAACTCACTCAAACTTAACACTTCTTAGAACACTATAAAAAATAATGGAAGAGGTAAAAAATAGTATTATTATTGATAAAATGGTATGAAAATGATAATGTCTTCACCATACTCAGGTGGATCATGAATTACAAAGGCTAAAATGGCTAGTTCTTATAGAATTTGAGAAAGAGAGGAGAAGAGAGAAGTCCAAAGGTCACAAGGACACTTTTATGTATGATAAGAGGATTTTAAATGGACCATTCAAGGTTAGAAAATACAAGTGGCTATTTAAGGCATGAAACTCTTGAAAAATGGCATAAAATTCCTTTTGTTGGCTCAAAAAGTTACCTTCATGATTTAACCCTATTTTAACATCCAAAAACTAATTAGGTATATGTATAATGATTGGAATGAAAGGTAATTATTTTTTATAGGCCTCTCCATGCATTGCTTGTAGTCTTAGTCATCTAGAATCTTCCCAAAATGAGCTATCACCATCTACAATCAAAATAACTCTTCTTTCCCACACCTTTCATACTTGGCCTCAAATTTTGCTTTAATGTCCCATGAAAATACATAAAATTGAGTGGATTACATGTTTAAATACCATTCATGGACTTATAGGCATTAGTCACACCTTAAAAAGTTGCTCACTTGGAGTTTTCACACTTCTCACCCTCTTGCTCAGTATGCCAGTTTTGACTAGCTCAGATGAATCTATTGATTGAATACATAAATTTTTTTTCAAGGAAATAAATGGAAATAAGGAGTTATAATAAGTTAATATATTCCTCCAAAACTTTATTTTATCTCTTAAATGTTCTTATAACCTACACAATTCACAAAATAATCAAAAGAACCCATTTTGTACCCTATTCCTATAGATTCCATATAACTCATCCTAATGGGGAGTATCATAATAGAGTTTTATATAACCTCAAATAATAATTATAGACAAAATATTCCATTAGAGTAGCTTCATAATTAGGCCACCAATTTCTTCCTTTTATAGACTCATCTATACCTAGTATATATCTTTTTCCATGTAAACCCCTTAACTATCTATGATTTATGCAGATGAATGAATGAATTTATGATTTTTTGTGTGCATATATATATATATATATATATATATATATATATATATATTATGGATTATTGATGCTTCTTCCTTGATTAGATTATACTTGTGTAACTTTATTTAACAAGCATTTTAAGGATAACATAATGTTATAGGATCTTTTTAGGGCACAATGCTTATAGGCTTCTCGTAGCAACTATAGGCTTCACCTACAAGTTTCATGTAGCCACTTTAGAGTGCCTATAGTAAATATAGGCTTCACCTACAGGTTCCTCATAACCACTATAGAGTTCCTACAATAATTTTAGGCTTTACCTATAGGTTTCCCATAGCCACTATAAAGTGCTCATAGTAACTATAGGATTCACCTATATTTTATTTGTATCCACTATAGAGTGCCCAAAGAAACTATAGGATTCACCTATAAGTTGCCCACAACCACTATGAAAATTAGAGATATTGTTTTGATCATATTTTAAGGACACATCTAGTTGTTTTGGGAATCTAATGGATGATTGGAAAGGATCATAGTTGTTGTATAGATTCCTTATATATAAGGAAATTTTGATGTGCTACCAAAGATGTGAAATACAAGGACAATGGGAAAGAGACAAAAATAAAGAAAACAACAAAATAATATACCTTGTCCTTAACCTAGTCAATCCTAAAATAAGTAACTTTGGTTACCAACCACTTTAAGGTTGATTGGGGTAGTTTTTAAAGTATTTGTATTTTTCCTAGTTTGGTGTCTTTAGTTAAATGTTAATAAACTACCTTCTATATTTTATGGAAAATCCTATATCAAATTAGGAGTTTGTTAGTTGGATAGATAATAACAAAAGTATTGGAACTATAGCAATTACATTAAAAATATTATAATCTTATATAGAAAATTTTAATTGCTAAAAAAATGAGTAATGAGAATGTTGATTTTGTAAAAAAATTGTGAATTCTCTTAGAGAAGGATTGGAGCTCAGTTCTGAATGAGGAAGGACCTCCTCAAAAGGAGGTTTAGTGAAGATCCTAACCCTCTTTAGTTTTAGTATGTTGTGTGAGTTCATTTTATTATTAATTTGATTATATAGGTGTGATGCATGTGTGATTCATAAGTGTGAAGTAGTTCTATAATTCTATCATAATAGTTTCATAATATAATTATCTGGTGAATTTAACATAAGTTCATTATACTAAAACTAGAAAATTAATTTAAATTCTAAATCAATGAAACATATATTGTTAACATACTCAAAAAGTGTATGTACCCTGGGTTGATAATTAATGTTAATTAGACTCAAGAATCTAGTAATCACTAGGTAATTAGTTTTCACAACTTTTTGGCACCATTGCTAGGGAAGATGTCAATTATTATTTTATAAAATCAGTCATTGTTTTTTAAAGATTGCTTAATGCACTATTCTACCCAACCAAGTAAGTTGAGTGATGACACTATGGTGTTTTATGCTATATGTCTAAGTTACTAGACATATAGTTCTAATAGAGTAAGTCGAATAAGGTCACTACAGTGTCTTATGCTAGATGTCTAAGTTTATGGAGGTAAATGGTGCATAAGTCACTTAGTTCATGTTTCTATAATTTATTTCCTACAAGAGTGATTTATTTGTTACAAAGTGTTTTTTTAAATTTTCCTTCTTTCATTTCCAATTTTTTAGGATAATTTTCTTGCTTTCATTTCCTATTTTCTAGGATAATTTTCCTACTTTTATTTCTTGCTTTCTAGGATAATTTTCTCGCTTTCAGTAGATAATTTTATTGCTTTCTATAAGTAAAATATCAATTCCTAATGTTTTGATTTTTGAACTTCTTTATTTATTGAAATATTTTTAATTATTCTAAAACAACCCCCTGTAACACAGAAAAAAAACTAACCCTATGTAGGAAGGGATACGATAGCTGAAGGAGTGGCATATCATTTATGTAGAGAGAAAGAGATTATCAAGGGAGATTCCTACCATACAAGACACAAGTTGTTACCACGTAAGAACAATAAACACTTCTAGGAACTAAGAATCTTATTGAAGAATATAGCATAAATCGGAAGGCTCTTAAAGAAGGGAACACTGCAAATTGAAGGAGGCATATTGTAAAAAAATCACTACTAGATTTGAGAAAAGAAACATAAGTAGAGGAATCATTAGCTAAGCTAGTAAGAAGAAATGAAGGAGAGGAACTACATGGACTATATACTCTAGAGAGTAACATATTTGAAACATTCTAGCAAGGATTTCTTGATCAAATCAAAGAGAGCTTAGGATAATATTTAGACTTTTCATCTAATAAAAATACTAATGATCAATAGATAAACATTTACTATCGTGCTAACCAAGGGATTGATACAAAATTTGAGGATAAGATTTTGATTACCTTTGGTATCCATATCACAAGAAAATCCATCATAAATAGAGAAGGAGATTTTGTGGATAACAAGAAGACTCCAAACATAGTTACTTTTGAATTTCCTATTTTAGTTACAATAGGTGTAACACAAATGAAAAATATCCAACCCTCAACCTTGTCAGATTTTAGAGGTAAATTATCAAATGATCTAGACAATTTTTTTTTTTCAAATTTGTTATCCTCTATAGAATATATGACTACAAGCAAGATGCATATAAATTGAAACTTATTTCAACTAGCCTTAAAGACTTAACACTTCACTAGTTCATGGGACTAGGTAGTAATTTAGTCTACACTTTGGGGGGCATGAAAAATACATTTGTAAGTATTAGGAATATGGATGAGGGAAAAATTATAGAAGAAATGAAATCTTCAGGATGACTCAAGAAGGGGATGAATCTTTAGAATATTATGTTGAATGGTTATGTTTGGTGTAAAATAATTCAAGTAAAGTGCACTTAGAGAAGAGCCTTTAAAACTCATCTTCTTGAAAGGAGTTAGAGATATTGTTTGAAAAATTTGGACCTAATGAGTGGGGGAGATATCTCTCAAATGAAATTCACTAAAATCAAAGATCTGAGAAAAAATCATTCTAGGTCTATCATAAATAAAGTCTAGGGCAGCAAACATCCACTAGAATCTACAAATGGCCTATCAAAATCTAAAGTTAGTAACTTGTTATAAGACATGAAACAAGATATCATTAGTCACTTGGCCACCCAATTGGATAACCTACACTCAAGGCAAAATAAAGCAGCCTTAGATCAAGCTTCCATTGTAAGAAAAAGAAGATAGATTGTAGATGTCATGAGGTTCAGGCTAAAGTAGCTAAAATCATAGCTAAAGAACTAGAAATAGTAAAACTACATATTTTAGGAGGAGATGGAAACCATGTTTTTTATGTTTCATAAATAAGGTGATGGGTTCAATGGCCATCTTATTCAGGTATGGGACAAAATCTACCTTTTGTCAAATTCTACATCCTTTAATTCATAATTTGTAAATACTACTCCCAATTAGACTAGTCCCTAAATGAACATCCCACTTCCTAATTATAAATAATAAGCAACATATAAAAGATACTCCACCACCTCTTGGTAACCTCCAAAAAATGTATCCCCATCTTAGACACAAGTTTGGCAACCATCCCAACGCCCACCCTTCACAAATTAATGTCAACAGCCCTGGAGACCCAAATTACCCTGGGGAAACCCTCATGGAGGATTCTCTTCACAATAACAACAATCTCATACTCTTATGCCCAATACACAGATTTCACCCAAACATAACCAAATCCCTACCCAACTCATACACAATCTTATAAATAAGCCAATGCTACCCACATTCAGTATTAAACCTATTCAATACTCAGCATACATAGTGAACATCAATGAAGTTCACCTACATTTAAGGAAAGTTATACAACCCCCAACACCACCCATAATAATAGATTCAGATCATGAAACCCTGAAGATCATGTTAACCCACCTCCATCACCATAAGAACTCTCTAAACTAGTAAATAAAGTTGTTGATAAAACAACTCCACCATTATTAGAACATCTAAGCCTTTAACACCATGAAATTGAACTTGAGTTTGATTTCATGGGATAGCTTAAGAATCTTTGCATGAAAATTCCTCTTTTCTAGGCCATCAAGGATGTACCCATATATTCCAAAGTTGTTAGAGACCTCTATCTACAAAAACTTGGAAGGAAGAAGAAAGATCCCAATACTATGCATGTGATTGGTTAGCTGATAGACATCATGCTGGGAAACACCTTTCCATAAAAATATTTAGATATAAGATGCCTAGTAATAACAGTCTAGGTCCATGACTAGTAATTGTCCAATGCATTCATAGGCTTAAGGGATACCATTAATGTAATGAAAACTAAAACCATGTACAAACTATAACTGAATAATATTCATCTTACAATTATACCATAATGAATCATTGAATACCTTATCATTATTGTAAAATATTTAGAGTATCCTAAAAATTTCATTATGCTATAGCATAAGTCAAATTTGGGTGGATACCCTCTTATCTTAGGATGACCTTGGCTTGCCACAGTTGATTCTTTCATTAGTTGTAGATTAGGTAATATGATGATATATAATGGTAACCACACTAAGAATTTGGTCCCTTATCCCCTTTCACAGCTAGTTTTGACACCAAATCATATATTATGGGCTAAAGAAGATGAGGTAAACCAGCCTCCCTTGATTCCTATATTTATCATAAACCATGCATGCACATTGGCTGATTAGGAGGAAGATATAATTATCTCCATTGTTCATCATAATTATCAAACTCATTTTATAGATCTTGATCACTTCTAATGTGTTGAGTACCCATTTTTTAGCCTTTGGGAATCAGATAATTTTGATGAATTTATGCAAGAAATATTCCACTAGCTGTTATCTCATAGCTATATCCAAACCAGATCCATTAGTAATATAAAAATGATGAAATTAATGTCACAACAAATTGAAATCACTCTAAGAAAAACATTGCTTATTAATAACTAGTTGGAGTTAAATGAGGAAAAGTGCCTAGTTAGCATGTTGCATGTAAACTAATGTGATTTTGCATGGGATTATGAGGATATACAAGGAATCAACCCAAAAATATGCACACATAAAATCTACATCAAAGAAGAGTGCCAACCAATCATACATAAAAAATGTAGGATAAATCCATCTCTTAGAGAAATAGTCAAAGTGGAATTACAAAAAGACCTAACTGCTATATTTATATATCCCATCTTAAATTGTCAATGGGTTTCACTATTGATAATTATACCCAAAAAAAATTGTGAATGGTGTGTATTCATAGATTATATGGAACTTAACATAACAACTAGAAAGGATCACTTTCCTCTACCATTCATTGATCAAGTTTTGGACACATTAGTAGGAAATAAATATTTTGCCTTTCTAGATGGCTTCAGTGGTTACAACCAAATTAGAATCACTCCTAAGGACCAGGAAAAGACCACCATTACTTATCCCTAGGGTAATTATGCTTATGATGTATTACCTTTTGGGCTATGTAATGCTCTTACAACATTTTAGAGGGCTATCCTGAGTATTTTTGTAGATTTGGCCAATGAATGTGTATAAATCTATGTGGATGACTTCACTATCTATGGAGAAACATTTGATGAGTGCCTCAAGAAATTAGAGAAAGTGCTATAACACTATCAGGAACACCATTTATTTCTTAGTAATAAGAAATGCTACATGCTTATGAAATAAGTCATTGTCTTAGGCTACCACACATCTACTTAAGTCTATTTCTTATGTCTAATCTCATGTGACTATATAAGCTACTGTGATTATAAGTATTGGGAGGATAGACTTTCTAAAGCTATTTGGGCTTATATAATCATGTGGAAGATCACTATAGGCTTCACCCCATATGAATTGGTCTATTGGAAGAAACCTCTCTTACCAATTTAATTTGAGCGCAAGATATTATGAACAACAGTAGAACTTGGGATGGATATATTTGAAGCATAAAAATAAAGGATTTTACAATTGAATGCCTTATATGAATATATAAAATAAGAATTATAGATCATATAAATTATACAATAGCAATGTATTGGATGGCATGATAGGTACATTAAGACCAAACAGTTCAATGTAAAATATTGGACCCTTCTTTTTGAATTCAAATACCAATATCACAAGGGCAAACTCTAGACCAGATGGCTTAGTCCTTTTGAGATTGAACATGTTTATGAAAATGGAGTAGTGCAACTCCAAACCATTAATCTAGTGAGATTTTATCTACTGGTCAATGGCCACAAACTAAAGTTATATAAATATCCAGTCACTTAAGAGGAGTTTACCAAACACATACATAAGAAATTACAAGATGGATATAATGACGTACTAGATAGGCATGATGTCTCAATAGACAAAGGGATAACCAACCAACACTTATATAAATAAGGAGAGGAGGACATCCTAACCCTCCTCTAGTATGATGAATGAGACCTTCACTTGGTTCTTGATAGTCACCTTTCCAAGTTCCTTGATAAGGACCCTAAATAAACATTATACTACAAGTAGTAGCTAGAGTTAAAAAAAAGAGCATCTAATAATGAAAACCCATTTTTCAGCATTGTTGGTAGATTCTAGGTAGAAAACCAGCCTACTAGCTACCCAAAACTATAAAATGGGCCTAAATATAAAACTAGCTTGCTAGCTATTTAGGAGTAAAAAGAAAGAAAAGAAGTAATGAGAAAAGGTAGTCATTCTAAGCACAACTATCCAGTTACTATAGGTAATTATGTAGCTACTACATGAACCTTTTCTACAGTTAAGCATCACTTTGTAGCCTATTATGGGCTCCACTTGTAGCTACTATAGGTACCTCCCAATGCCTAATTTCACCTTTCGAGTGCATGTAGGTTATATACTCCTAAACTCTAAGTTATGGCTTCATTATTGGATTTTGAGTAATTCATGGAAGTCATGTCAGACAACCTTGTAGAGGAGTGAAGCACCAAATTCAAACCTCTTGCTCAGAATTACCCCTAAATAATGGTCTAAAAAGCCACACCAACAACAAACACTTGCAATCTCCATTTAGAGTGTTATAGACCAAAAATTATTCCTATAAGGACACAAATGACTCAATTTTAATTTTTGATCTTTCCATGAAGGTAATTTCACTATGTTAAATAGTGAGATCTCAACTTTATTTAGCACATAGGCCCCATGTTTAAAGATCTTGCTTATTCTTAAAATACATATCCACGAGGCTGAGAACCTACAAGGCATAAGATAGCACAAAGATAATTATTAGTAGGCTCATGTAAAGGAACATCACACAATAGTATAACTCTTAGCTACCCTCTTCCATGATCATAAAACACATGACTTGGATCACCCATCTCTGAAATAACCACCTTGTGGTAGGAGAGCAATAATTTCTTATCCAAGTTAAGACCCCTATTCTAGTTCCATGCAAGTGAGTTGAGGGCACCATCAAAACCTAACATCTGGTGATCTCATAATTATTCAATAAAGTTCCACTTCAGTCTAGTTCCAACTACCAACCCAATCATTACATTTCATCACTCACTTAAATGTAAAGACTCACATGCCAACACACATATGCAAACCCTCAGCGTCACCCCTGATACACCATTAATAAATAGGTACATCATATATCTTAATCATTAAAAAGTATTCATTATTTTAATATAGCATGTATGATATTAATAAGCATATTCAATCATGAGTCACATGATTCATTTAAAATCCCCTATAAACCTTCACTTATACCCCTAATTATGACCCTATTATATCTTTTCCTTCTTATTCATTCCATGTCACTTGAGGCCATGTGATAGATCAAGTGGGGGGGGAGGATGCTACGAGTGAGAATACCACATACTACATGAACCATATGTGTGGGATTAGTTACCACAAGGATTCCATAATATCTTATAAGTAAATTAATCAATTTCATTACTTTCCCCTTGCAAGTATAATCATTCACATAAAACTACAACATGCCATAGCTTGCAACCCTATAACCTATAAACACACATCTACCACTATTGAACAAACATTATTTTGATAAAAATAGATTTTCATAACCTAAACTAGAGTTTGTTGTTACTTATTGGTTGAAAATATTGATAGAGAATCTAAACTTACAAATATGGAAGGGTCAGTTGTGAGGAGACCAAGCTAGCTAGGTTCTCTTCAATAGAGTTGGTTATACCATTTATTTTGAGAAGTTGCAACATTTATCATAACCTCTTGCTAGAGTATTTGTAACATCCTTTAATGTATACCAAGCTACTATAGATGGCATCACATTCCCAATCACTAAAGAACTGGTGACTGAGGAAACTTGGCAAGACAAACCTGATGGCCAAGAAGCTAGATAATAGTTTTATTAGGAGAATGAAACACTAGTACTGAAGAAAGGTGGCTAGAGAGACTTAGCTTACCTACAACATGGAGGGAGATATCATCATATATCATTAGTTACATGACCTATGAAGGAAGGTATTCTATAATTTATACCCTTTAATTTAAATTTTTGAATCAGTTAAGGCATAATAGAACCATTAATGTTCCAAATTTATTATGGATTTTTTTAAAAAGATGTCCAAAGAGTACCAAATGGGTATTGAAATAACCTTATCCCATCATTACCTAATATGGTTATTAAATAAACAAGGAGTAAACTTTGTTAGACTTGATCTAAGTTAGGAGCAATTTCTAACCCTAGGGAATAATGAACTTCAGCAAGAAGAGGTTAATAATGAGAAGGAATCCACTAAGGAGTAGGCCCAATAGATTATATGGGAAGATGTTATGAGAACCTATGTTACTGGCCAACTTGTATCTATTGAGGGTCCATCTAAAACTACTATGGGTAGAACAAAGAGAAGGAAATTAGTCCTACCTCCTTTTGACATAGAGGAGGAAACTCCATAATAGCATATTCCTTCCCAAACTATCTCCTCACCATAGATTGATTCCTCCACCATGGCTCCTTCAAGATAGGAGGAAGTTCTTATATCAACTACTGCACAAGCATAATAAGTGCCATTAGTCATCCCTCATAAAAGGAAGATGAAAACTAAAGAAAAAAACCCATTGTTTCAAGAAGAAGGATACCTCCTCCTAGGAGATCTCAAAGAATTAATAAAAAAAAGACAACTAAAACCTCCTTAACCATAACTATTAGTGATGATGAAAAACTAAAGAAATATTCTAGGGTTTAGAATACCCTTGATGGGTTTGAAATTGAAGTATGGTCTATTGATGAGGAATTTACCAAGGTAGAAGAAGAACAAGCACCTTAGCCATCTAGATTCACTGAGGAGGACATTGATCTCCTCATAAACATTGGGTATATAGAAGAGGAATTAAGAATGGTAGATAAAAATGTAGTAGAATATGAATTGGTTCAAGAAGAGACTATGGAAAAAGAAGAACAATAAATGTTTCCTCATACCTAGGAGTTTAAGACATTAGAACAAGATTTGAAGGAAATATACAAACTGAGGAATGCGATAATAGAATTGAAAGGTAAGAGAGGAATTGAAACACTTTTAGGGGAAATAGAACTTGTATAACCTTCCATGGATAGATAAAATTTATTGGAGGAACTTGCTACAACTTCATTCACCTTGGCCACATAAGCACCTGCATTAGATTATACTCTATCTTTGGTACCCTTTTGCACTAGATTTCCTCCCCCATTTCTCACTACAAAAACACCAATAGTAGAATAATTTATTGATGTGTATTTTTTAGGTACTAGGCTAGTAGAGACTAATGATATTTTTATTTTTTTGAAATAAAAATTTAGTGATAATGAAGCTTACCACAAGGAATTAGTGTAAAGATTCAAGGGATATGTTGATTCAAAGGAACAACATGATGAACTAAAATAAAAATTAGAAATTTATGAAGTTAGGATCAATCATATAAAGGAAAAGATTGGTAAAATACATGAAAACACAAAACTATTAATGGAGTGTAAATCACCTTCTAGGGTGTATGCTATGTACTTGAAAGAGACATGGCTTAAATATAGATATGATAGGATCTATAATGATCAATATTACATGGTTTATGACCTCAAATATTTATTTGAATAATATAGACATGTTGATCCTAACCTCCAAGCTCAATTAAGTGAGTTTTACATCCATAAAGATATTGTAACCAATGATATATAATGGAATCCAAACATATATTTGGGGGATGTCATGTTAAATGCATTTTCTACATATGTTCTAAATGAAATAGGAAGAAGGAAAAAAATGGAAGAATACCAAAACAAAGAAAAAGAAGCTACCCTAATGATCAGGGGTGAATCAAGTAATCTAGATGCTATAATAGATGAATAGATGTCCTTCATGAACATAAACACTATAGAAATGGGTTATCATAAAATAGGTAGAAGTTTAGAATCATTATTTGAGTCTTATGGAAGAAGATGGTGAGAAATTTTTTGTTTCTTGTTCTCACAGATGGGTAGAAATCTTAGATGATTTGAAAAAAAAAGTAACCCTACTCCCCTAAAAACCTTAGGGAGGCCCTCCACAAAATATACTTATATATTGAGCTTATTAGAAAGTGGAGGATACAATGGTTGGGGTTAATGTTTCAACTCCATATATTATGGTTCCCAATCCCTAAATGGGAGGGAAATGTTCCAACTCATAAAGAGATAGAGAAGAAAATAGGGTAACACATTGAGAATGCTAAAGGTTTCTACATCTTTGAAGGGTTAGGCTATCCTAAGACCTTATAATTTATTAAATTTTGTGGTTTCAAAATACAACCAAGGATTTATCGAGGTTGAGCAAGAGGTTAAGTAGGGGGTGTGATGAGGCCACCAATTTCTTCCTTTATAGCCTCATCTATACCTAGTATATATCTTTTTCCATGTAAACTCCATAACTATCCATGAATTATGAAAATAAATGAATGAATTTATTATTTTATATGTGCATTGATATATGTGTGTGTGTGTGTGTGTGTGTGTTATGTTATTGAGTATTGATGCTTCTTCCTTGATTAGATTATACTTGTGTAACTTTATTTAGCAAGCATTTGAAGGATAACATAAGGTTACGAGATCTTGTTAGGGAATAGAACTTACAGGCTTCATTTAGAAACTATAGGGTTCACTTACAAGTTGCTCTTAGCCACTATAGAGTGCCCATAATAATTGTAGGCTTCACCTATAAGTTGCTCATAGCCATTGTAGAGTGCCTGCTATAACTGTAGACTTCACCTACAGGTTGCCCATAGACATTTTAGAGTGCTTGTACCAATTTTAGGCTTCACCTATAGGTTTCTATTAGTCACTAAAAAGTTCCCATAACAATTATAGGCTTCACCTACAGGTTATCCATAACCATCGTGAAAAAATAGAGCTATTATTGTGATCAAATTTTAAAGACACATCCAATTATCTTGGGAACCAAATCGATTATTAGAAAGGATCATAGTTGTATATAATCCTTACATATAGTGAAATTTGGATGTGTTGTCAAAGATGAGAAAGACAAAGACAATAAGAAAGAGAAAAAAAAAATTTTTAAAAATAGTATACTTTCTCCTTAACCTAGTCAAGCCTAAAACAAGTAACTTCAGTTACCAACCACTTGAAGGTTCATTGGGGTAGTTTCCAAAGTATTTTTATTTTTTATATTTTGGTGTATTTAGTTAAAAGTTAATAAACTTCCTTCTATATTTAATCGTAGAGCTGAGATCAGATTAGGAGATAGTTGGATAGATAATAATAGAAGTATTAAAACTATAGAAATTGCATTCAAAATATTGTAATATTCTATAGCAATCTTTAATTACTATAAAATTGAGTAATGAGAAATTTGATTTTGTAATAAGTTTGTGATTTCTCTTAAAGAAGGATTGGAGCTTAGTTCTATATGAGGAAGGCCCCCCTCAAAAGGAGTTACAGTGAAGATCTTGACCCTCTTTAGTTTTAATGTGTTGTGTAAGTTGATTTTATTATTATTTTTATTATATATGTGTGATGCATGTGTGATTCATAATTTATAATTTATATAATTCTATCATAATATTTTCATAATATAAATATCTAGTGAATTCCACATAAGTTCATTGTGCTGCAACTAGAAAAATAAGTTGATTTATGAATCAATTATGCATATATATAGTGATGACATCCTTGACAAGAATACACACCTTAGGTTGATAATTAATGTTAATCAGACTCAATAATCTGAAAATTACTAGGTAATTAGTCTACACAACACTTACCATCCTCATTTCCTTCATCGAGTCACTAGTAAGGGTTTAGTGAGTCTAGGTTTGGTTTACCCACTTAATCTTCATTCATAAAGATGGGATGTTGAATTTGGAAAAAAAATACAAAATATTAATTTATATGACCCTTTTCAACTTCTAAAATCTTCTTAGGTCCCCATGCAAAGTATAAAGAGAGATATAAGCACACAAAGTTACCCACTAAAGCCCTTTCTTCCATTCACACAAGGCTAATGTTTCCTTTGAGCCAAAATAAGATTCCATTGTGATTAATTTGAAATAAAAGAGAATTAATTTTTTTTAAAATACCCTAAAAACATTTCTAAATTGATTATAAATCTCATCTCAAGGTGGAAGTGGAAATGACTCACTATATGGCTTCTAGGCCTAAACCCTACTTGACATACTGGTTTGTAACACTGAAGGTTTAGAGATTTATTGTTAGATTATCCATTATAATCAGGTATATAATGTTTATTTATATTTAATCCAACCTCCCACACATTTTTTTCTATATCCATGCAATTATTGGTCCATCATTCATCACCTTTTCTCATAAATGCAAGATTTTGCTCATAAAGGGAGTGACCTCTATCTGAGTCAAAATAGAGGGCACTCCCATATTTTATAAAAAATGGTAAGTATTTTAGAGGATAATATAAATTTTATATACCATATATACAAATTTTCATCCCTTGGTCAAAAAATATGACCTTTCAAAATCACTCAAAACTGATACAGACTGCTAGACAAAAAGACTGTGTACAAGATTGGTTATGTGAACTATGTGTTACTTGTTTAAGGAAATTTATTTAATTCTATATCCACTATTAAGGTTTTATAAGGATATTTTTATTATTATTAATGTTTTATAACCTTCAATCATCCCTCAAAACTTCCACATATTCCTCATACTCTCTACCTGGTCAAACTAAGTGCCAATGACTATGACTATGGTTTGCTTGTTTTGGAGGTCACTTGTAGATGTCTATGCATATATTAGACATATAAATAGTGAATATTACATATTTATATATTAAAATATCATTTTATAAGTGTTTTAACCCACTTTTTCACTTTTCCTAGTCTTTCTCCATCACTTTGAAACTCAAACCTCCTCATTATTTGCCAAAATCAAACCCAGTCAACTATAGGTCAAATAGGATCCTGTAGGTAATAATATTATTGGAAAAGGTTTGACATACCATTTGAATATCTTGAGCCATTTTTTATCACCCTATATATAATAAATTAAATATTTCCATTCTTAAGTCTTTGTTACGGGTAGTGTAGAATCTAGTAGTCAATTGTAGATCAACCTCTTAAGAAAGAGGAAATTATAGGTGAGTACAAAGCCTAAAACACATTATATCTTCCTATATTGGTGACATATGTAATAATTTATATTAATTTAAATAAATAAGTTTCAATAATATTTTTAAATAATATTTTTAAATTCTTCCAATTCTCCCTCTTTCACCTAAAGACCTGAGTGTAACTCTTGAGGACTGGTTGTAGGTGCTTATTCAGGCCTATGTACGAGTTGCCTCTAGTATAGGTCTATTTTAGACTTGAAACCATGCCTAATATACTTATTTAATTTTAATGTGTTATATTTATTTCATACTACCTATAATTTTTAATACATTCTTTCAAAATTAGCCTTATTGAGTTATTACTCCAAAATACCCTTTCATCTCCATAGAGTTGTATGTGAGAATTTTAAGGCTTAAGACACCCGTAGAGGTATGTATGGGATCAAAAATATGCCTATAAATCTATTTTATGATTTTATAGATCATAAATTTTCCTTTAAAACCATATAAAACCATTCAAATGTGAAGGCATGGTTTGGTAGTGCAACCTTGTAATTGAAATTCACGTTAGAGTTTCAAAACCTATAGATGATAGTGAAGGAAATTAGTGTTCGAATGGATATTTTGAGGAGATCAACCACTGAATTCCACTAATTTTTTGCCATACAAACTTTTCATAATTATTTTAATATATTTATAATATACTAAAATCATATTAGGATGTATGAAGAGCTTAGTAAGCATGTTATATGTTATTCACAAAATGCTCCTAGACCTCTATTTTTGCTTTTTAGGGATCTATTTCTTTAACATAGACATTGCATTTTTTGAAGGTCAACCATAGTCATAATTACAATGTAGAAACTCTCATGGGTTTTTTTATAATACCTTAAACATGTTAGTATCTGAAAAGGAGTCTCACTACTTGTTTCAACACTCCCCTATGACATATTAGCTTTTTGTGGTACCACTTACAGGTGGCCATTTTCAAGGTACAAGTAATAAATACAAGTATGGGAATTAAGAATTGAATTTGAATTTAAAATGATTTTTTAACCTATCTCAAATGTTTTAAATAGAATATCTTCATTTTAAATTATTCTATCTAACTCAGATGTTTTCTCTCAACATGATCTTCCTTCATGAGAGCACCTATTCATGTATGTTAATGGTAGGAAACTATAAATGATTATGTTGATAGTCACAGTCTCTCCTCTAAAAAATTAAGATATTTGCTTGACTTATTTTTATATGAAAATTTATTCAGATTCTCAAAAACATAACTACAACCTCATGGATGTGTTAAAGACCCTAACTCAACTCTCTCTATTGATTATACATGACAGTCATGGAGTAAACAATCTACCTCTCATTTGTGATTATAAATCTATGGAAAACTTATTGGAAAATGAGCCTATAATGGAATGAAAACAAAACTTTAAACCTTAATAAAAACCGTAACCATAATTTAACACCATTACCAAGACATGAAGGTGTTGGATGTGGTGAAAACCTACCGACTACATAGAATGGGACCAGTTTACAAACCTGAGGTGATTGACTCTTCAAATAAACATGAAACACTAAAACCAACATGGAAAAAATTATGTGAATATTTCCATGTCATTTGGAGTCAATTCTAATATCTATATTTTGTGAAATCATCCAAACAAGAGAAAAACATCTAAGGTGCATGAAATAATGAGCAAAAAGCATAGTCAACTTATAAAGGATGGTTCATAAAGCATGGTTGACAAAAATTCACACATTTTGTTATGGAAATGGATATTTATGATTTTAATTTCACCTCCCAAAGGTGTTTGAGCTGAAACTTCTCTAGCTATCCATACTAAGCATAAACTTGCTAGTCCCTTTTATGTGTCTAGACAGATAAAGGAGTAAAATGACTTAGCTATAAAATGGCACTCCAAAAGCATGTAAATCATGGAAAATAACTTTATGAATATTAATAGATGTTTAATGGCCTTATCCCACATGTTAGCTTCCCTCATGGAAGGTATAAGTTCCAAACTCCCTCTTTTGTAGTTGGTTTCTTGATTTTTAGCTAGATAACCTACAAGATTCAGATGAAATGACATTTGTGATAGGTAATCTGACTTATTGGATGTTTATAAGGAACTTATGACACTTTGACAACTTGAGAACCATGCCACTTGCATTTATGACCCCTAAATACCTATTAAATGACTCCAAATGACTTATTAACTAATTAGATCATGATCAAGGCTAATAAGGCATTAAATGACATAAAATAAAAAATAATACTCCCTATTACATAATATTAAACCCTATATAAACCTATAAAGATCAAGTTTTCTCCTATAGGGGTCCCAATTTAACTTGTAGGGTCAAATTTAGTCAACAAATTGGTGACTCATAGGGGTATTATGTCTACTATACTAAAAATCAAAAGCCTTATCATTCCATTGGGCTTAGGGAGTCATATAAGATTTAAAAAACAATAAGAGGACTTTAAAAATTAGTTTTTATCAAGACAAGACCAATTGACTACCTTAACAACACAAAACAAAAGACACACACAAAGCAAAAGCAAACACACATGTGGTTCATGAACACTTATGAAACACATCCAAAAAAATAAACAAACTGACTCAAACACTAAATAAATTGAGATGAAAAATCCCTCGTAGATAAAAGGGGAAGATTGAAACCCTTCTTGCCTCATGACATGAATGATAGTGCCAAGCATGTTTCTCCTTGGATTGGATGCTTTGTAGATCAGACCTATTCCTTGGCACTTCACTTGATTTGATCTAAATTATATCGTCCTTTAATAGGTATCCAATGGAGATAAAATTCTCTTCAACTTGTACACATACCTCATAATACTACCCATTCTTCATCTCATGATCAACATGTATCTTCTTGGTAGTCATGGCTTCAAGAGGAGTCGTTTAATGTTCCTTGGAAGATTGAGGCCAATATAAAATTGTTCCATCCTTTAAGAGATGATGTATTTATCTCAAATAGTTGAGAATATGATATACCATTTTGATATTTTCAAACATGTCATCTTTAAATGGATATGATTCTTGAAAGGATAGATTTGAAAAGTTGATTTTTTTTTGGGTACCCACTTGAGTGCCAATGCTAACTTCTCCATTTTTGATTAGATTATATCCTACTTAGATAGGAGTATAACATAATCCAATGACAACAAAAAATTCATCACAAGGCTGATTAGTAAATTTTTCTTTCCCATCCATGATATCTTTCATAGTGATGGAAGAACCAATGATTATTTCTTCCTCTTTGGCAAAAGGAAAACATTCTTCCATATCGACCTAATTAGAAGTTTTCACATAAGAGACCACCTATTATTTAGCATTTATGACCTCTTTAGGTACTTCAATTTTCATTTCCACTATAATAACCTTAATTTTATTCTCAAGGGCTTCAAGATCTTCAACTTTTTTCTCTTTTTTGTTGATGCCAAGACTAGGCATCTTGTAATCATGTGACTTAATCCAATGAGACTACCACGGAGCTAGGATTTCTTCAAGTAAAATTTCTAAGTTTTTAAAAATAATTGGTCCTATTCCATTTCCCATACCATATTATATAAATGTATATGGTAATGGGGTGAGTATAAGATGAACTAGTTGATGAAGGTGGCACATAGAACTCAAAATCAAATTGAGAGTGAAATGTAGGGGATTCTTTTGGAAGATCTTGAGGAAGGGGAGGTAGACCTTGGTATAAAATAGCTTTTTTTTCTTCCTTAAATTTTAAAATAACTTAATTCACATATTATTTATCTTAACAACTTTCTTGAGGGAGGTTAGATGAGGTGTATTTAGGCATAGGATCTTCTTTTGGGTCTAAATCTTCCATCGCCCGTTGACTTAGCAATTTCATCCTTGACTCTAAATTTTAAATTTAATTGGCTAGGTTCTCTTTGAAATTTATCTCTTGGAGTATATATGAATAATAATGATGATGATTATTACAATATGTATGACATGGAAGACAAGAGGTCTCTTGAGGAAGGGTGGGAGGGTATTGCATATGATCAAGCTATTTCTCAACTTCAAACTCTTTATCAATGACTTTATATTCCTTCTTTCCCCATAACTCCACTACCTTATACCATATTAGGATGTTTGGATTATGAGTCTCTTCTTGAGGTAGTGATGTAATTTTAGGAGTGGATAAAGTGTTCAGTAAACTTGGAATATCCTTGGGCATGAACTCTCCACCTTGTCTCCAACTTGGGATTTCATATTTAGAGGTCTTTCTTTGAGGTGAGGGTGAAATGGGAGAGGGAAATGAGGGATTAAATTACACTTCCTTTTCTGATGATATGTACTTATGCATCTTATTATTACCCAACTCAATCTACCTATCAAGATTTACTTCAAAAATAAGGTTGTCTTTCAAACTCTCTCTTCTAGCTGTTGGGAAAAGGATGGCTTTGATAAGCTTGATTAGGCTCATGAATAAGGGTCAATTAGGACTATTATAAATATTGGGGAAGTTTAAATGAAGGTTTATATACTTGGTGAGGCTACTTATCATTAATTTTTAGCCTATTTTCAAGGGATGAAACTAGGCCACTCACATCTAGGATCTCACTTGTGAGCCTTTTCCAATTAGATCTCTCAATAGGTTACCACTCTCTTTTGACCATATCTAATGCATCTCTCACCTTATGAATAATATTAATAGGAACCTCTTGACCATATCCATTTAGTATATCAATATTCATTATGTACTTCTCATATCCTAAAGTAGTTTTCTTGAAAGTAGAAATGGACTAATTAGAGAGATGACTATGTTAACTAGGAGAAGTAAGATATTGAGGAAGATGGCTATAAGACTAATACAAATCATGGAAAGGCTAATCATATATTTATTGGAGATATTAAGGATCATAAAATACTAGTAATAATCACACCAAGGCTGATAGGGGATACCATAAGCTTCAGATATCTCACCAACTTGTGTAAATTAGTACTCAACACTAAAATTAGCCATGACAATTAATTGGGAAGTAAGAACATAAGGAATGATTATCAAAAATATTCAAAGGGAATACTTGGGCTACTTAACTAGTTGATATAACTTCAGATTCACCATTGATGCTTGGATATATGCCTCTAAACGTTGATGTGTTGAAATACAATACCAAAAATCTTTCAACTTCTTAGACTAAGAGTCCCATCGGGCATGCCAAAAACTATTTTCACTTGTATTTTCACCCTTTGTGAATATGTCTTAGCTTTCCTCATCCAAGTGTCACAATTAAAACACTTATAGGCTATGGGTAACCAAAGAATGAGGTGAATCTCTAAGTAGGGCTAGCTCCCTTGATGTACCACTTTGCATCACTAATACACCTAAAATTTGTGACAGAAAGGGAGAGAGAGAAAATAAAAATAAAACTATCCTAAGGGAGGTTTTACACCAAAAAATTTAATGAATTCCAACCATCTACATGTTACACATGAGAACAAAGGACTAACCAAACATACACTTTTCCAATTTGAATCTTCTAACATCAACATTTCATTATGAGGTTATGGATGAATGCTTATGATAAGAGGTATAGACAAGAGGCATTCAATAGAACTAATGAATATAATAACCCACTCAACATTAACACTTCCTAGAACACTTCACATGATCTACAAGAAAAATATTTCCAACTGCAAATAGGGTGAAAGAATGATACAACATGTTAAGGAAATAAGAGTCATCACTAAGTAAGATCAATCATCCAGGTAAAACACACTATAAAAAATCATGAAAGATGTATAAATTAGTAGTCTTATTTATCAAATTGTATGAAAATGAGTAGGTCTTCACCATACTTAGGTGGATCATGAATTACAATGAATAAAATGGCTAGTTCTTATATAAATTGAGAAAGAGAGGAGAAGAGAGAAGTATAAAGGTCACTTGTAAAGATGTTAAAATGAATTATTTTTGCATGAGAAGAGGATTTTAAATTTACCATGCAAGTTTAGAAGATATAGGTGGTTATTGAAGGCATGAAACTCTTGAAAAATGGCATGAAATTCCTTTTGTTGGATTATAAAGTTGCCTTCAAGATTTATCTCTATTTGAACATCCAAAAACTAATTAGGTATAGATATAATGATTGGAATGAGAAGTAAGGATTTCAAACATGCCTTGATATGCATTTTTTGTAGTCCTAGTCATCTAGAATATTCCTAAAATGAGCTATCACCATTTACCGTCAAAATAACTCTTCTCTCCCACACCTTACACACTTGGACTCAAATTTGGATTTATTTTCCCATTAAAATCCATAAAATGGAGTTTATTATTGCCTCAGAGGCATCAATCATGCCTTAAAAAGTATCTCACTTAGAGTTTTCACATTTCTCACCCTCTTGCTCACTATGCCAGTTTTGACTAGTTGAGATGAGAGATATTACTTGAAAATTTATGAGTTTATTTAAGGAATTACATATCCATAAAGATTTAGAATAATTATATATCTTCCTCCCAAACTTTATTTTATCTCTTGAATGATCCTAGAACCTGCACAATGCAAAAAATAGTTAAAAGAACCCATTTTGTATCCTATCTATATAGATTTTGTACAACTCATCCAAATGGGGATTAGAACGAGAGAGTATTATATAACTAAAAATCATAATTATATTAAAAATATTCCATTAGAGTAGATTCCCATCCTCATTTTCTTCATCGGGTCACTAATAAGGGTTTTGGTGAGTCTAGGCCTATTTTTCCCTCTTAAGCTTCGTTCATAAGGATAGGACATTGAATTTGAAAATAAATTCCACAATATTAATGTATAGTACCATTTTAAACTTCCCAAATATTTTTATTTCTCCATGCCTTTAAAGGATCAAGAGAGATATGAGCGCTCAAAGTTACCCACTTGAGCCTTTTTTTCCATTCACATAGGCTTAATGTTGTCTTTGAGCCAAAATATGACTCCTTTATGCTTGATATACATTAAAAGAGATTTTAAATGTATGTAAAGACCCTAAATTGTTTTACAAATGGATTATGAAAATTATCTCAAGGTGGAAGTGGAAATGACTCTCCATTTGGCTTCTAGGCCTAAACCCTACTTGACATACTTGACTACAACACTAAAGGTTTAGAGCATTCTATTTATATTATCCCTTATAATCAAGGTATATCATGTTTATTTAGATGTAATAAAACCTACCAAAACTTATTTCCATATCCATACAACTCTTGGTCCATTATTCATCACCTTTTCTTAGAAATGGAAGGTTTTGCTTGAGATAAAATAAAGGGCACTCCCCTATTTTATTAGACAATGGTAATTGTTGGATACGCTAATATAATTTTTAAATAACATATGTAAAAATTATCATCCCTTGGTCAAACCATATTACCTTTCAAAATCACTCAAAATTGATATAGACTACTAGATGAAAGACTATGTGCAGGGTTGGTTATGTGAACTGTGTGTTACTTATTTGAGGCCCTTTATTTGATTGCATCTACGCTATGTTGGTGTTATGTGGATTTTATGATTATTATTAATGTTTTTTAAACTTCAATCATCCCTCCAAACTTCCACATATTCCTTATACTCCCTGCCTAGTCAAATTGAGTGTCATATGATTGTGACTATGTTTTGCTTGTTTTAGAGGTCACTTGTAGATGTTTATGCATGGATTAGACTTGGAAATAGTGAATATGAGATTTTTAGATATTCCAAGATCATTTTAAAAAAATTTGGATCCAATTTTTCACTTGTCTTAGTTCTTCATCATTTTGAACCTCAAACATGCTCATTACTTGTCAAAATCAAACCCAGTCAACTATAGGTCAAATAGGATCATGTAGGTAAGACTCTTTTTAGAAAAGGTTTTACATCCAATTTTAATCTCCTCAGAAATTTGGGATCACCCTATATATAATAAATTAAATGTTTCCCTACTTAATTCTTTGTTAGGGGGAGTGTAGAATCTAGTAGTTAATTACGGATCAACCTCTTAGGAAAGAGGAAACTACAAGTGAATACAGAGCCTAAAACATAGTATATATTCATATCTTGGTGACCTATATGCTCATTGATATTAATCTAACTTGATAATTTTCAAACATATTCTTAAAGTTTTCCACTTCTCCCTTTAGCACCTAAAGCTAAGTGTAACTCTTGAGGACTAGTTGTAGGTGCTTGCCCAAGCCTGTGTATGGATTATCTCCTATGCAGGTCTATTTTAGAATTGAAGCCATGATTAATAGAATTATCCTTTAATGTTAATTTGTTATATTTATTTCATCCTACCCATGAGGTTCAATACATGATTTCAAAATTATCCTTATTGAGTTGTTACTCCAAAGTACCCTATCATCTCCATAGAGCTATAAGTGGGTATTTTAAGGGTTAAGACACCCTTGGAGGTATGTATGGGATCAAAAATATACCTGTTAACATTTTTATTATTATATATCTCATAGATTATGCTATAAAACCATCTAAAACTAGTCAAACATGAAGGCATGGTTTGGTATTGCAACCTTGCAATTAACAGTCACCCTAGAGTTTCAAAGCCTATAGATGATAGTGAAGGAAATTAGTATTCAAATGACTATTTTGAGGATCTCAACCACTATTTTAGACTACTATTATGCCCTCTAAAATTTTCATAGTTATTTTCCTATATTGATAATACACTATAAGAACATTATGATGCATCAAGATCTTTATAACCATGTTATATGTTATTCATAAAATGCCCTTGGACCTCTATTTTCACTTTTTAGGAATCTATTTCCTAAACAAAATAATTTCACATTTTGAAGATTCCCCATAGTTGTAATAAAAATTCATAAATTATCATGGGTTTTTTAAAATACCTTTAACATTTTAGGATCCCAAAATGAGTCTCGCTACTTGTTTCAACACTCCCCTATGACATATTAGCTTTCTATGGTACCACTTGTAGGTGACCATTTTCAAGGTACAAATAGTAATTATAATTATGGTAATAAATGGTTTTTTGACTTATCTCAAAGGTTTTAAATATACTCTCTTCATTTTAAATAATTCTATCCAACTTAGATGCTTTCTCTCAACATGATCTCCCTTCATGAGAGCACCTATTCATGTATACTAATGGCAGGAAACTATAAATGACTATGTTGATAGTCACTATCTATCCTCTAATAAATGAATAAATTTGGTTGATTACTTTTGTTGTGATAATGTATTTAAATTATCAAAACCATAACTATATCCTCATGGATGTGTTAAATAACCTAACTCAACTCACTTTGTTGACTGTACATGACAATCATAGAGTAAGCCAACTACCTCTCGCCTGTGACTTCAACTCTATATATGATTGCTTAGATAATGAGCTTATAATGAAAATAAAAAAAATTTTAAAAATTAATATAAACCATCACCATCCTTTGTCACCATTACCAAGACATGAAGGCATTATAAGTGGTTGAACCTACCTGTTACATAGAATGGGACCAATCTATAAACTTGAGGTGAGTGGATCATCAAATCAACTTGAAACACTAAAATAAAAATATATAGCATGATGTGAATATTTACATTTCCTATATACTCCATTACAATATCTATATTATACAAAATCATCCAAACAAGAGTAAGACCTATAGGGTACATGAAATAGTGAGTAGAAAAACATAGTCAACTTAATAAGGATGGTTCATAAATAATGGTTGACCAATATTAAAAATATTTTTATGTAAATGGATCTATCTGAGTTTAATTTTAGTTATCAAATTCAGTTTACGTGAAACTTATCCAACTATCTGTACCAAGCATAAACCTATTGATCACTTCTATGTCTCTAAAAAGGAAAAGGAGTAGAATGGTTTTAGCTCAAAAATGGAACTACCAAATCATGTAAAGCATGTAAATTATATTTAAGAATATTAAGATATGCTACATGGCCTTCTCCCACATGTCACCTTCCCTAATGAGCCATACAAGTGCCAAACTCCCTCTTTTGAGGTTGGTTTCTTGATTTTTAGTTAGATAACCTACAAGATTTAGACAAACTAATATTACTGATAGGTAATCTGACTTATTGGATTATTTTAAGGAAATTATTACACTTTTTCATCTTGGTAACTATGCCACTTTCATTTATGACCCCTAAACGCTTATTAAAGGACTCAAAATGACATATTAATTAATTAGATCATGATCAAGGATACTAAGGAATTAAATGACATCAAATAAAAAATAATAATCCATATTAAATAATATTAAACCCCATATAAACCTATAAAAATCAATTTTTCTCCTATACGGGTCCTAATTTGACCTGCAGTGTCAATAGGTTTCTAATTATTTAGGTTCACTTTCTAATTATTTAGATTCACTTTCTTAAATCACATATATCCACCAAGGCAATCTACCTAATTATATATATCTATGTCCCAGTCCACTTCAACTTATTCCTCTATAATGACTATCATAAGAAGTCTAGGGTAGACAAGATATGTAGTAGAAACTACATCATAAATTATTACTTCATAATGGGGGAGGGTCACTTCTCTGCTTCATAAAATACCTAACCAAATAAGTGCCTCCATGATCCCACCAATTTTCACACCTTCTTCCAATGCTTTGAATACCACATAGCTGAAATAACAGAGAGATCTCATTGTACTTTCCTGGGTTAAGAAGTTACAGGAAAGAATGAAGTATAAGATGGGTCTGGTCCTCACTAAATTGCCTAAAATAAGTACCTATTTTGACAAAAAGAGTTGTACAATTCAAAGAGTGAGTAAGAGGAATGGTATAGCAAAAGGCATAAGGGAGGAAATAATTCTAGAGAAAAGGGAAAATATATTTCCCTTAGCTAAGAAAACAAATGAAAAACCCAAATGACCCCACTGAGTATACAGAAGAATTTTATTATTATTTGGACACAATAGGGAAGGTGATGAAGGATATGTATATAATTTATGAGTAGGCTAAATAGAGACTCATGCATAAATAGATAATTTAGGATCCTAGAGATATTTTAGATAATGTCTATGATCTAGCCACAAGGCTATATGATATTTTGAAAATAATTAGGAAGTTTAGGGATGAGTCACATAATAAATGGGGAAGAGTAATAAAATATTATAATTAGATAAAATAACTTGATAAATGTCTCAAATTATTAATTTAACGAACAATAAATAGTGCATATAGTCATTTTAATTTAATGATTGCATAGTTGTAACTTGGGCTCTAAATTAAGTAATTACAGAAAGGGAAAGTGACTTTCATTAGACTACTCAAATGAATGTTTTGGTAGCCCAAATCATAGTCTAATAAAAGTAGACCATAGACATTTTGAAATATATATTGGTTATATGAGTGATAACCTTTATAAATTAGTTGATAAATAAGCCCAATTTTGATGCACTTATCAAAGCCACTATTTATAGTTTCAAACTAGAGGTAGAAGGCACTGTGTACAAAAATTAAAAAGAGACTCTACATATCATCAATTTTAAGAAGGATAAAATGACCAAGGTAGAGGCATTAAGAGATGGATTTTAGAGCCTATGAATCTAAGCATAAAATTTTGATGTGAGAAATTAGTAAAATATTTAAACCTTCTATGTTCAATTTTGATATTATCAATAAATAACTTTAGGTTGCTTATGCCTTGTTCAAAAAATTTAATGTTGTTGAGGAGGCTACCAGGATAGTTATACTACTAAAATAATACCCATAATGATAATTCAGTGTCATGTACCATTTCATCATATAGTGCCTATTCTTTTTGAGGTTGGTGTTTTAGTAGAAACAATGGATACTAGTTATTCACACACAATTCTTCCTAATGCATTGGTTGCCATGTCAATTACACAGCCTCTGTCTTATTTATTTAATTCCAATAAGAAACCATAGTTAAATAAGAATATATAAATTTTCATGTATTTTATTATTACAAAGACTTATATCTTTAATCTATTTTTAGCATGTATAAAATTATATTATAATTATGTAGTTTTTGTTGGATATCTATTTTATATCTTATACATGCATACTGTGCACAAGTTATAAAATTGAAATTGTAAATTTAGAATTTTATTGGATGATGAGGAAGCCCCTCCTTAATATTATATATACTTCTATCCTCATGATTCTAAAAAGAGGATACTTTTTCTATTGAGATAAAATAATCCTGTAGGTTGTTTAGTAATTTTGTCTTGATGTGAAAATCTTGCTCTTTTCAAAATTTATGATTCATTGAAGAAGTTCCATCAATATGGTATTTTTAGTCTTTGGGTTGTGCATAATTATTCTTTTGATATAGTTATTCATAATTGCATAGAAGCTAATTTGAGTGTTTTATGCTTAATAATCATAATCTCCCTTTGTAGATGTGTATTTTCAATCTCATGAACATATCAACCTTTGATTATGTGGAAAAATTTTTAAATATATTATTATTTCCTTGGACTCTTAATTGTGTTTGATTATTTATGTTCTAAAAATAACTTTCAGCAAACATTGGTTCTTTGACTACTTGTCCAACCCATAGTTCAAGATCTAGTCTAGAAAGGTTTCATCATGACTTGATTCATAAAACCTTATTCTCTACCTTACGCTTATTTATTTTAAGTTTATTTTTATCTTTACCACCTTAGTCTAGATTCAACATATATCCATTCATCTCAAGTAGGTCTAGATTCATGAAATATTCAAACCATTTAAGGTATACAACTAATATGCTCATCACTATTCCACCACCATATTGATTATAAAACCAAATATCCTTTAACTCATTCCTTGGAGTGAATATTTTGTCACCAATATTAAAATGTTATATGCTATCTCGTAAGGTACCCTATTATGTATAAAACCCATAATAACAATTTATATTCAAGAAAATATGAATTACTACTTTTATGAGTACTATTTTTAAAAATTTATGTATAAGTTTTTGTAGTGATTTTCATCTAGCCTTATCTTCTTTGTTTTAATATTTCTATTCTTAGTTTGACACTTGTTGAATAATCCATCCCTTAAATTAAAAAATATTTTTTTTGGGTTTGCACATAGATTCTTAGGAAATGATTAGCCTAGATCACACTCCTAAATATATAAAATTCAAAAATTTAATTACAACCCAATTTCACATGTGAAAATATCTATCAAGGTCTCTAATTTTGTAGCTAATTTCAACACCCCTAATTTTAAAACTTATATATTTTTTAATTCTCACATATGATGGCTTGTGGAATAAAATTTAAACCTATTTGGTGGGGCCAATTTTTTACATTCATTTAATTGTTATTTCTTGTGCGTATGATATGATGTTACATAAAGTTATGTTTATTGATTTCAAACATCTTTAACATCATTTGAAGTGAATCAAACATTGCATAACATCTATGATCAATTTATCATAAAAATCATTTCTATGCATAAAAGGGTCTAAATGATAATTTCATAACTATCGTAGGAGTGAAATATTAATGAAAATATAGTTATAATCCATGTTTATTTGATCATGAATATATTTTCATAATATTCATTTGCTAACATATGCTTTAATAAATATTTAATTTCATGTGTTTATCATGCAATTGATCTCTTAAACAATTTTATAGTTCATGTTGAAGTTGGTAATTTAGTTGATGGCCTAGATTAGCATGCACACTAATTTTTCAAGATCAACGTTGAAAATAGGCTCTTTGGTCACATTTAATATTCATTTTGTGTACTTCCAAGGTGAGATCTTGTGTTCTATACTTGATGATATATTATTACTTATCTTTGAAGGTTATTCTAAACTAATATCAACTAGTGACATGGGGACATAGCTTATATAGACTTCAATGTTTGTGGGGTAGCTCAAATAATATATTAAATAATAACCTATTTGTTTATTAAATTGTATATGTGGTTATATTTTTAATGGTCATGTGATTATTTTTTGATATTTGAGACATGTATTTTTAAATTCATAAGAATTAAAAACAAAATATGTAGATTTTATTTGTGTGATCTAGGAATTTGACTCAAGAGAGTATGGTTAGTATGGTGTTAGTTTCAAAATGAAAAAAAAATGAAAGAAACACACTAACTAGCATAACATCTCTAGGCCTAGACACTAGGGATAGCTTAGTTAAAAAACATGAATAAAACACACAACTAAAATGAAAAACAAAACCCTCTTTTACCTTCCTTGGATGCTCCAAAATGCTTGTTGTATTGGCTTGCTCAACTTGTACTCATGAAGTCTTTGGAAATGGAAGCTTGGCTACCTCCATCTCTCCATGGAACCATGTGGCTTTGGCTTGGCTTGGAATCAATTTGGAATTGTAACACTAATTACAATGGATTCTTGAAGATATTTATGTATTATAACTTTACATAATCATGTCTTAGAAATGATGTTCATGGCCTCTCTATTTATAGATTTTTTAGAATGTCTAGAATCAACCTAAACCATCCATCCTATGATTTAGATGTGTGGTTGAGGATTAATTATTTTTTTGGAATTAAGTTTATAATTATTATCATCATCATGACATTGAAATAAGGGGAAATTAAGAGGCATGTAGGGCATCATGGAAGGCATTGATGAGGCATGGAGGGCATGAATCATGATACTTGTGGCATTTATGGCCTAGAGATGTCTTCCTAATAAATGAGGTCACCTCATGATGCAGATATTCCATATTCATTTCCAAAAAAAATATTCAACAAGTTTCCATTGAATTATTGATTAGGCCTTGATTTTGGTTAATTAGTTCTTAATCATGTTTAATCACTTTGTGCACAAATTACCCAAATTGATCATAATGCCTTATTATTAGTCCAAAATTTAAATGCATTAGAATTTGAATGTGATGTCAGATGTATTAAATTTGGTATTCCATTTAGGATGTTACTAAAAAAATAACAAAGGCATGCATCTTGTACATAAGACTTGATAGGAAAGAGCAATTTAGAGCACCTAGGTGTAAAAATGGCATTTTGACTCAAAATGAACTGATCAAAGTTAGCTGGCCCATAAATTACATTACCTTATTTAATGATACCTTAGACAAAATCACCACTTGAATATGATAGTTTCAACTCATTTAACACGTTTTAATGTTTTTAGACCAAATTATGCATTTTGGGTGGAAATTGGCCAAAACCCTGATTGGAGGTCATTGGTGGCCAGATTTAGGTGTCGATAGTTTGCCCCTATTTGGGAAGGCATTAGAAGATATAAGTATAGTAACATATTATAAAATAATTAAAAGGTCATACATGCTTATAACTATAATGATCATAAACTAACTATATGATGCCCCTTCGAGGGAATGGTTGGCACAAGTAAATTGGTAAACGATGCCTCGAAAAGAAAGAAGTGAAATGAGGGGACCAAAAAAAGGAAAGATGATGGGGTGAAAACATAATGATATTGAAAAATTAGGCAAAATCATAGAGAATTCAAGTGGGATAGTGTACAATTATTTTCTCTAAGGTGGTTATAAGCATTGTACCTCGATAGTGGTAATATGGTATGATAACACAATGATTTTACCAAAGGTAGTTATAATAATTGAGAAGATGGAGCTACCCTAATTAGGATAGAAAAACAAGATAAAAACATGCCCCTATATGGGTATAAAAAGTAAAATGGTGACAAAACAATGATTTTTCCAAAGGTGGTTATAATCATTGAAAAATACAAATGGGATGGTATGCAATGATTTGCCCATAGGCAATTATAATCATTAGACCTTGATTATGGAAAACATGATAAACTTGGTCGAGGATGATGATAACTTAACACAAAGGGTAATGATGGATTAGAATAACCTACTAATAGGAAGATGTTCATCTGAACTAGTAAAGGTTGAAATTATTTCATGGTTAATTACTCTATTTGGGATATGATTAGGATGGAATCGAGATGTTGATGCCAAAAAGATTCTACCATTACTGAATAGACTTCTTGAAGTTGAGGTTTTTTATAGCACATGTCGATAGGTATCATGGTATAACATCATGAAGACTTGGCTAAAATATGCATGAGGACTGACTCTCATAATCTAGAACTTGATAGAAACCAAAATGACAATATAAACATATGAATATTGATGGATTCAAGTATAAGTGTGGGAAAGGAATCACCCAATGAAAACATGTAAATTGAATCAAGGAAATAGTGTTAAAATCAAATAAATAAATAGATAAACAAATAAACAAAACAAGCAAAAACAAACAAACAAACAATGCAATAGAAACCATAGGAACATTGTCCCTAGAAAATAGGTGACAATTGAACAAATGAACAAAATATGGGAATAGAAGAAAAGGAAGGGCATGGCTAATCTATCTCTATATGCACTAGGCAAGTAGACACTGCCTACATAGTTCCATGGATGTAATATCTAGTAAAAAAACTTTAGGCTAAATGTAGTTCTCCCAGGGAATGGGAAGAATGTGATAACTGATGAAAAAAATGGAATGAATGTGATAGAAGAAGAGGAATAGTCTTGAAAAATGGTAAGTATGTGAGATAAAAGTCTAAAAACGATGAGGAAATTAGGTGACAAGTGATTTTCTTGTAACTTAGTAAGGATTCCTAGAATCCTTAAGGCAAAGATTTGGTCAATGTTTGTGTTCTTTCTAATGATTTTTCAAATGTTTTTGGAATTTTTTGAAGTATCTCAACTTGATCAAGAATGATGAGACACTTAAATGGTTCAATCTCACAAAAAAAATGAGAGAATTTAAACTAAAGTGGCTCATAAAATAGAGAGAGCATGGCTTAGGTTGCTTGAAAAATGGTGAGAGTGTGGCTTAGGTTGCTCACAAAGTGGTGAGAGTGTGGCTTAGGTTGCTCAAAAAATGGAGAGAATGTGTATTTTGTTGACTGATCTAACCTCAAAAAGTATCAAGGACTACCTACGTAGTTCTAGAGTAGGAGATCAAGTCATTGTAGTTTTGCCCTACGATAGAGGAATTCAACTAGTGTAGTAAGAAATTCAAATAAAATAGACACAATTGGTAAAAAGGTAAAGTATGACGTAGGAAGTGGCAAGTTGTTACATCAAGGCTGAATAAAAAAATATTTCCCCTATTTTACTTGTAGGTGGTTATAACTAGGACACAATGACATGGATCAATGATATTAATTTTCTTAAAGGTGGTTATAATTAGTAACAAGACTAGGGATAAGAAAGGAATAACAAATGAATGATGAAACTACCAAAAATTTTGTCACACTACTCCAAAAAATGATCTCTATCTAAAGTATGTGAACTAACTAATAAAATTGATTAGATACCTTGATGCTAAAAATGTGTAATGAATGGAAAAAAGCAATGTTAGATGGGCTAGGCTACAAAACACACTGGGTCAATAGAATGGAATCAAAAAGTGGACATGGATAAGAGGATAGATGAGGATGATATTTGTATAAAACATAATAGTGATAAAGTGACATAAATGAAATGCTCCTTACAGATAATATGCCTTAATGCTTAAGCATAGAACTACTTGAGATGAATAATATTCATCAATTCAAAAAGTTCATCTCTATTTAGTGTGACAAGATTGTATGCTCTTGATCCATAATTTGTAGTAATGACGAAAGACCCTATCCAATTTAGTTTGAATTTTCCTTTATGCTTCTTCTCAACTGTGGCATTATTTTGGTTTTATTTAAGAACAAGAACACCAAGTTCAAATGTTTTATACTTAACACACCAATTATAGTTGCCTTTGAATTGGTTCTGATATGATTCAAGATTATTGAGCATAGATATGAATTTATCATCAAGTAGGTCTAGTTCTTACAAGTGAGCTACTCAATAGTCATGATCATCTAGAACAAGCTTGAAAGAGATGTGAAGTGAAGCCATTTTGACCTCAATGGGAAGGATGGCCTTAGTACCATAAACAAGTGAGTATGGAGTGGATCTTATGGGGATACTATGATTGGTACAATATTCCCAAAGGGTAGGGAATATCTGTAGGTGCTAATCATGAATAAAATCATTGACAATCTTTTTGAGAATATTGATAATGGTTTTGTTTGATGCTTTAGCCTGGCCACTACCTTGAGGGTAACATGCTATAGAAAAATGTTGTGTGATGGTTTATATTTAGTACATAGCTGGTCTACATATTTATTCTTGAATGATCTTAAATTATTAGATATAATGTCAAAGGGGATACCGTAGCAAAAAATGAGATGGCTGAAGATGAATTTGGAAATTTGATTTCCAATCATGTAAGTGAGGGGTATAGATTCAACCCACTTAATGAAATACTTAGTGGTGGCAAGGATATATTTATTGCCATCAGATGAAGTGGGGTTGATCTTCCCAATGAGGTCAATTCCCCATGTCAAAAATGTCCATGGTATCAGCATCAGTTTCAGAGTGTTGCTACGGGTAGAAACATATTAGAATGCTATTGACATTTATCACATTTCTTTACATATGTAGTGGTATCTATGTCCATCATGGGCCAATAATAACTAGTACATAAGATATTTTTGGATAATACTACCCCACTATAATGAGCTCCACATACCCCTTTGTGAAATTATCTTAATATTAGTGTAGATGTTGTTGAAGTTAAACAATGAAGTAGAGTTCCATCAAAACTATGATGATAAAGGGAAGATCCAAGTAGAGTGTAATGAGTGGAATGATGAATGAAGGCTTTATTTTTTTTGAGATAGGTTAGGTGGTAGAAATTGGTCATGAAGGTAGTTATAAAGGTCTGAGTACTAGACAAAATTAGGACCAACAATATCACAAATCATTACAATGGTTAAAGGTTCATGAGCTGGTGTTGACAAATTCTTGATGAAGAATTGATAATCTCTAGCTTTATCTATTTGTTGAATTAGAGATCCAATAGTAGTCATTGTATCTGTAGTTTTATTACTATCCCTTGGTATGTGCTTAAACTAAATATTAACAATTTGTTGCTTAAGAGTGTCGACCATGGCTTTATATGGAACCAATTTATCATCTTTGGTCTAAAAATTATCTATGACCTAATTGATGATTAACTAAGAATCACCATAAATTTGGAGATGAGATATGTTCCAATGCATTTCTTATCAAAGTCTTGTAATAAGTGCTTCCTACTCAGCCATGTTATTTATATAAGGAAAGTTAATTCTAAATGATTTAGTGATTAGATCCCCCTATGGTGTAATAAATAATAGGCCTACCCCTAATCCATGTGTAATAAATGAACCATAAAAATATAGCTTTCAAGGATGATCCTCAATGGTTTTGTCAATGATGGCCATTATGGATTCATCAGGAAATTGAAACATGAGTGGTTGTGTGTCTATGAGAGGTGATTTAGCAAGTTGATCTATAAGAACTTGTCCCTTGATTGCCTTCTCATTGACATATTCTGTGTCAAACTCATTGAGAAGCATGATCCATTTATCCATTATACCTTGAAAATCTATTTTAGATAGTATATACTTGAGAAGATCTACTTTTGAAATAACCATGGTCTTATTATTCAATATGTAGTGGCACAGTTTTTGAGCTATGAAGACCATGGCCAAACAAGCTTTTTCAATAGGTGTATAGTTATGTTCATATTTAACCAAGGTACAACTTAGGTAATATATGTCATGCTCATTTTCATTGTCATAAAGTTGATCTAAGAGTGACCCTAGAGAATGGTCAGTATTTGATAGGTATAACAAGATTAGCTTTCCTGACATATGAGGTAATAAAATAGGTGGATGAACAAGATAGTATGAGTTGTTGAAAAGATATTTGGTAGTGATCATTATAGTGAAATGTAACTCCTTTATTTATAGAGTGTGTAAATGGATCACACTTGTCTACTAACTGAGAGATGAAGCATCAAATTTAATAGATCTTACCCTGCAAACTACAGAGTTGTTTTAAATTGGTTGGTGGTGGCATCTTGGTTATAGCATGGACTTTAGCCATATTGACTTCAATACCTCTATAAGACATGATGAACCCAAGTAATTTACCTGAGGTTATGCCAAACACACATTTATATGGATTGAGTTTGACTTTATACTTCCACAATCTTTTAAATATCTTATGTATCACTACTAGATGGTCAGTCCTAGTTTTGTATTCTCCTAATATGTCATTGACATAGTCTTCAATAGTATCATGCATCATATCATGGAATATGATAGTCATGGCCCTTTGATATGTAGCTCCAACATTCTTAAGGTCAAATAACATTACCTGATAATAAAATGTTCCTCATGGAGTGGTGAATGCTATTTTATGTTGGTCTTCTGGTGCTATTCTGATCTGGTTGTATCCCAAAAATACATCCATGAGTGAAATAATTTCATAACCTACTATGGAATTGATGATAATGTAAATATTAGGTAAGGAAAAATCCTCTTTAGGATAAGATTTATTGATGTCTCAAAAATTAGTACAAATTCCGATTCCTTCAAGATTTTTGCTAACATGTATCACATTAGAGATCCATTCTAAGTAGTCAATGGATCAGATACATCCTACTTCTAAGAGTTTTTACAACTCTTTCTTTAATAATACAACAATGTGAGGATGCATCTTGCATAGCTTTTGTTTGACCAGTTTGGCATTAAGATTAACCACAAGGTGGTGTAAAACCAAGGTGAGGTCTAATCCTGGCATGTCAGAATAAGCCCATGTAAAGAAATCTACAAATACTCTCAATAGACATATAAAGACTTCA
Source organism: Torreya grandis (assembly GCA_037957365.1). Classification (NCBI taxonomy): domain Eukaryota; kingdom Viridiplantae; phylum Streptophyta; class Pinopsida; order Cupressales; family Taxaceae; genus Torreya; species Torreya grandis. The sequence goes on from JARHVA010003782.1 coordinate 1,404,122, forward strand.
TATTGCTCTTCAGTGAGGGATGTGCCTAATTTTATCCATTTTAGGTTTGATGAAGTCCCAATGTTTACCTTTATTTTATCTTCAACTAGAAGGGTTGAACTATCTTTTAGGATAGTAGGCAATGAATTGAACTATTAGACTATGTTAAGGTCCTCTAATAGGACTTGATCTTCAACTCCTCCTAGGCATGAAGAATATGAGTCCCGTAATGGGAAATCTAGCCATGTGACCAAAATACTAAGAAAATCTTGAAGAATTTGATCAAATAATTATTGTTTCTCAAAATTTAACACAGATCCATTGGAAAGTTCATCATTGGTGGTCTCCTAGTCTAAATACAAAGATGAATGAACATGTCGTCTAATATCACCTAAAATAATTTTTTACCACTAGACTGGTCTTTATCTTTACATTTTACCTAGTCAAAAAGCACCTCAAAGAGGTTTTCACTTTAGGACCTCAATGTTTTACTTAGTTATTTTTGGCTAAAGTTGTTCACCCACTCTCCAAAATTGGCTACAAGATCCAATGTAATTGAGAATCGTAATTTGTGATCTCCCAATGAAACATTGTCTCTAAGGCCTAAGAATTCACATAATGCCTCATCATTTTGGAACTCATCAATCGATATATTGGATTCTTATTAGTCCCAATCTATTGGTTAGGGATAATATAATGGTAATGGGTTATGATGAATGACTAAGGTAAGGGTACAAATGGCATTTTTATCAAACATGTTGGTTTTAGTTAGGTCATCAAAGGTGAGGCTAGGATTGGACTCTGATTCACTATCAACATCATCCTCACTAGTCATTGGTGATCGAGTTTGAATAAGATATGTGAGATCACCCCTAGTTGGTTTAAATCCAATTTCATAAGGTATTTCATACTTAGACACAAAAATTAGCTCAATGGTTCCTTGTTGACTTGATCTGAGGCCTCTTCCTTCATATTTGTGACACTCCATGATCCTATTAAGAATAGGATACTTTGTACTTTTATAACAATAAACATTGTTGTCATTGTATAACCATGATTCATCCCCTTTAAGAGGGTTGGGTTCTAGGCCAGATGATGATACAAATGTGATAGGTCCCTTATCTTTGTTGTTTTATTACCAATGCATATGTGGAGTGACTTTAGGTCACCCAAAGGTTTTTATATTCTGAGGAAGATTGGTAATATTAAATGTATCATGGGTCACATACTCTCTTGATCCCTTATCTAAAATGGTGAAATTATTAGAAGCTTTAGGAAGTGGCATGTGGGAAAGGGAATCAAAGGTATTAGGATCTATGAAATTATCTTGTGAAGGATCAATAAGTATAGCCTTTCCTTTATCCTACTTGGAACTTGGATTCATGCCATACTAATAATTATAGATTTGAAATTTGACCTCAATATGTTTGCAATGTTCATATGGGTGTAAATCTATTAGAATATTCACTTCCATCCCTGAGTGGGAAAACTTGATACATTGGTGCAACATTGATGGGACTGCACGAATCTCATGTAACTAAGGCCTAGTTAGAAGCATATTTTATGATAACTCAAGATCAAGCACATGGAAAAGTGTGTCATGGGTCAAAGGCCCAAGATAACTAGAAAACTAATGGTGCCTTGTGATTCTCTTTCATAATTATCATAGGCTTTGATAGTTATCATTTATAGTTGGAGATCTACCATTGTATACCCAAGAAGCTTGATGAGATTTAGAGACACTATGTTGAGGTCTGGTCCATTGTATATAAGGACACATTTCAATTTAAGTCACTTTATATAAACATCTATATATAATGGGTTATTATAGAGTGGGCCAAGGGAAGACATATCACTTTGGTTGAATGTGACTTGTTGAGCTAGAGCTAGGTGTCCAACCAAAGCTTGAAATTTATCAAGGGATATATCACTAGCAATAATGGATCGGGTTAAAAAATCATTCAATATGTTCTTGTGGATTATTTCCATTCACATCAAATCTAAAATTGAAATTTGTGCTGGTTTCTTCTATAATTATTCTATAATATTAAACTTCTTGTCTTGGTTAGTAGTGAATGGTTTATTCTAAGGCTAAATAATTGGTTGGCTGACAAGTAAAGTGGTAGATGGTTATGGGCCTGGGATAGTAATATTCAACCTTTGAGTTGTGATTATTTAATTAGGATTAAATATTGGACCATTATTACTAACAAATCTTGGGAATGGTGTTGGACCAGACATGACAAGTCTTAGTTGCTGGTGCACTTGTATGTAGTCACATGGCAAAGATGAGTTATCTATATAAGGTCTAAAGAGGGAAGTCCTAGTTTGTTGGTCTGATTATATGCACTCCAAAAATTTAAAGAAGGATTATCTATGTAATTTGGTTTAATGTTGTTGTTTAGCAATAATCTAGGTTGATTAGTGCTTGGTCTAGGATTAACGGAGATGGTATTAACACTACCTCTTACAATATGACTTACAACCCTATTGTAATCATGTACAACTACATGGTAGGTTTTTTGGGTATTATCATTATGACCTTGGTTTGTCCATTTTTCTATAATTTTGGATTCTACTATTGATTTTGTTGATTCTACTTGTTTGGCCTTTGATTTTGATACTATTGATTTTACTATTGCACTAGCCATTGTTGTTATTATTGCTGAATATTTTACTATTTTTAATTGTTATGTCAGGGAAAGGGGTTTTGATAAATCCCAAGAGTTTTATTGGAAGTGGAAGCACCATTATCCAATGTTATCTCCCCATTCTCCAACATATTCTCAATTAAATGCTTGATTTGGACACATCTACATAGATTATGCCCATTAACATGATGATAGTCACATAATTTATGTTCATAGTACCAATTAGGATAAGGAATGCCTTATAGATAATGCTTTGGTATAGGCCAACTAAATAGATTAGTGGTACAAATCTTACAAAATATAGACTCAATAAATTCTCCTAGGTCACTAAAGACATGATGTGCAGGCATGGTTCTCTTAGGAGGATGGGTTTGCAATGGTAAAGGCTGATTTATTTGTTGTGAAGGTCTTATTTGTTGTGCTTGAAGCATTAGTTGGAGAGGTTTCTAGGTAGGAGTAACCTAAAAAGGTGGTGTAGATGACATTTTCACAATTTGGACATGATGGGATTTAGTTACTCCATTTCCCACAACATTCCTATTGCAATTAAATTTCTTTAGTCTTTCTTGGTTATTGGCATGTGCTAGTTGCGATGCTTATGCTTAAATGGGATGTTGATATTGGTTATTTCCTTGATTTTTACCTTGGTTTTGATTAGTTGAATTAATATTGATGACTCCTTTATTTATGAGCACCTTCTCAATCAATGATCTCTTTGAAAGTATGTGCACATTATAGTTCTAGATGATAAGTTATCTCACTATGAAAATTTTTAGTAAACATAGTGGCTAATTTTTTATCTGGTAAACTATAGGTGAAATTTCTTATAAGGGCTCTCCATCACTATAGATAACTTGCAAAGCTCTCATCATCCTTTTGTTTTGCTTATGTTAAGTCCACTAATGAAATCTCATGCTCAAGATTATAGGAAAATTGTTGCACAAACTTATCAAAAAGATCATCAAAATCCATTACTAAATTTTTAAGTAACTTTAAAAACCACTCCAAGACTTGTCGAGCTAAGCTTCTTGGAAAAAACAACAAAAGGTATATGTCGTTATATGACACTAGTTGACATGCAACAAATAATTTGATAAAATGGGCCTTAAGGTCACCTTTCCCATTGTATTTGTTGAATTTTATTGGTTCATATCATAGAGAAAATGGTATCTACAAATACTCCTAGGAACACACATCATCCAATTTGAAAATTTTAGTCTATTTCCTAGCCTAAATGGTAACAATTGCATCCTTCATCTATTACAATTATTGGGATATGAAACTAGAAGGAACATTAGTTTGAGGGAGAATATTGTTTTGGGTAGATGGTTGGGAGGTCACAAGTGGGGCACTTTAACTAGGGTATGATAGAGATACCTATTGGGGTATATTGGTTTGGTTAGGGAATGGACCAAGAATATGCATATATGGATTAGGATGTACTTAAAATTACATACTTGGTTGTGTGATATTCTAGTTTGGGTTGGAGATAAAGGTTTGTATTGGAGGATTTTGTGGTTGGGATGGAGGGGTATAACTATAGTGTGCCTACTATGGTTGAAAAGGGACATGTTGCTAACTAGTCAAACCTTACTGTTGAGTGGGAACTTATGGACCAGGACCATATCTCTAAATTTGTGGCACAGTTTGAACCAATGGTTGTCTAATAGGAACTTTAGAAACATGGGAACCTCTTTGTTACAAAAATCCCTATGGGGAAGTGAAAATAGGTTATAGATTTAGCATCTATCTTTGACCAATATTTGCATGTTGTTGACTAATCATTACTTGGTTTTGGATTAGCATATTAGTCTATGACTGAAGAGGTATGTTTATCATTAATTGGTGAGGTAGAAAATTATTTTCACTTGATTGACGTGGAAATGTATTTTTCCTTTATTGTGTTGGAACATTACATTATGCCTGTTGTTATGGAAAACTACTCATTATTTGTTAAGGAGGAGTAGGATTTGTCACATTTTGTCATTGAGGCATGACATTAGCCATTATTTGACTACCTAATCCTATATGTTGTACACTTAAGGAAGAAAATAGTTGAGGTTGTGATGTAGAAACTCCTATTCCCTAGTATGATGATCCACTCATGGGATTAACTATAGGCACATGTTGTTGGCTAGTTATTTGTATGTTAGTACCACTTTGATCAGGATTGGATGTTATTTGCCCATTATCCACTAAATTTTTCTCATTATTTTATGTAGAGGTTGAATACACTTCTTTAATAATAGGCATATGCATCAAGTTATCTATCAAAGAAGTTTACACGAATGGATTAAAACTCATATTCTCTTGTCTAGTTAGCTCTATCAATACTCTTGTTGAAGGAATTAGGTCAATAAGATTTTTTCTCATCATGTTAATCTAATTGAAATTATGTGCTAGATTTAGGTAGGTTTATATGTTATCTATATTTTATTAAAGTGTTCTTCCATGATGTTTTTGCCTCAATTATATATATTAGGGACTTAATACATTGTTTGGACAAGAGCCATAGGATTGCTAGAAGAAGCTTGTTGATCATAAATGATATTTTGGGGAACTCTTACTAGTCTTGGTAAATTTTCATGGGGGAAGTCTACTGGAAACTTTTCCCCTACCTTTATGGCTCTAACCAAAATCTCATCTTTGTTCTCTAACAAATGTCACTCAAACAAAAATGGATCATATATGGAAGTTATATTAGTAGAATATGACTATTTAATAACTATTTCATCCACTATGGGTATTGTAGCTAGGTATTGTGTGGTTTGTTCTTGGTCTTGTTCTGAATAGGGTGGTATGTTAACAAAATATTTAGCTAATAGATATTGGCTTTGTGCCCCTAATTCAGTATTATAAGAGGGATAAGAATCCATCTCATAAGGAATATTATCTATGTAGGGGTCTTTCACCATTTATTCTTGTGCAACTACATTACTAATACCTAGACTATACATGAGTCTACTACAAGTGTAGGAATACATGTTGGGATCCATAGTCAATGCTTTGCAATAAAAGGTCAAAGAGTTCTATAAACTCTATAAAGGATAATATCTATAACAAATGATGTTCTAACTTGGTCTAGATTCATCAAAAGGATCAAAAGGTTTATACAAAGATTTGTGAGGAAACAAGTTAGCATGAAGTATATAAAATTTCATTATTCATACAAAGATAAGCAAGTAAATGGACCAAAAATCAAAATTTCAAACTCTAAGGTTGAAATGTTTCAAATTAGTCTAGTCTAGAAATTTAAAAGTTGCTAGGTCTTTTGGCTAAATGCAGCATCAAAAGTTAGGCTCAAGCAAGGCATGTGCTAGGACTCTTGGCCAAAATGATGTAAAAATATAGAATTTCAAAATAGATGAAAGTTTTAATCTAACAAATTTGAAACACTTTTAACAAACACTAGGCATTTCATTCTTGAACATGAACTTGATCAACTAGGTATAAGGTATGAAACAAAAGGCACTTTAGAGATAGTTTATTTTTCTCATAAATAATGATATAAAACTTGGTTCTTTTTCAAAATAAGATAGAAAAAAGTGAATTATATAACTGTGCTACACAAAATATCACAAAATTACACTTGGATTGATCTAAAAAAGTAGGAACAAAATTACACTTGGATTTGAACTCTATGTAAGAGGGTCTATGAAACAATATTTGAAATGTTTTGGGTAGCATAAAAATGCTATAGTACCCAAAAGGTGTGAAAAAATGGTTGTTTTTAATAAAAATCTCTAAGGTAAAGATAGTTTCCCACAATTTTGACAGCATAACACTACTTTGGTTGACTCAAAATCTTGTGGTGCATAGACTCAAAGTATAAGGGTTTAGTACAAAATGGCTTAAGTTTATTAGGTGGTGATAATGATCTTGAGTCTAAAATGGCCTTCAACCCAAATTGCAAATTGAACCTAAGTTCACTCAAGTTTAGTGAAAATGGTGAACCCACTTTACACATCAACCCTATGAACTTATAAAGGTGCAATTTCAAATTTAGATTATAAGTGAAGGACTTAAACAACTTTGGCAAAGGTTTAGACTCAATTGGGTAGCATAACTATACCAAAGTGGATGATATGACTCCCAAGATTTTGATGAACTTTGAACAAGATAAATTGATGATCTCACATGGGAAGCATAATGCCTCTTTGTTTAAATTAAAATGAGGACCATGTGTTTTGGTTTGAATTGTTTGTTTACACCAAGTTTTGACTTAAAATAATACATTAATCTAGGATAAAACTCAACTGATTAATCACTCTTAGAATCTAAACTGACAAGGTTGCTTGGTATTGTTGGAATCTATCTATATACATCATTTTAAAGGAATTTAATTGTTCATTCAAAAGTAAATATGTATTATATAGTAGGGTTTTTACACCCCCCCTTCTCTCAAATGATAATATTGTGACATGGAACTTGAGGTGTGCCTTACACCAATAATACTTCTGCAGCAAGTGGGGATTTGTCTAAGATCTAACAAGTTTCCAAACATTCTAGGAGAATTAATTGCACAATGACTTTCATGATAAATAATGCAAAAAAGCATGAATTTTGGGTCTGTATCACTTGGCTTATTGAAAAAAGGTCTAGTCTTTTTTACAACCACTACATCCTATTGTTTGCTTAGTGTAGTGCGATGTCCAAAGTGACACTACATCCCATGTGAAACTCTAATTAGGAGCCAAATAAATTTAATATCAGGAGGTGAAGCCCTGAGTCAAAGCTTCCCTAAATAACTTGTGGGAGGTGATGAAGTCCCCCTTATAAGCCAATTTTGCATAAAAATAAAGAAAACATGAAAATAAAAAGACTTTAGGGTTGTTTTCAAGGTCACCCAAAATTTGATGAGTTTTTGGGGAGTGCTTTATATGACTTTATTTCTAAGCCTTGGACTAGGATACTTGCAATAGGAATGGCACGTTTGATTCCAAGGGTTCCCTAAAGGGGACAAATGGAAGAGCATATGCGTGACACCCCTATTATTGCCAAACAAAAATTGTATTAAGAAACTATTGAAGACAAAAATATTGGAAAGATGAGTTCATTTTTAAGCCCAAATGAAAATGAGGTGGTGTTCATTTGACCCCTTGGTCTTAGTTGTAACTTTGAAAACTAATTCTAAAAACACATATTTAAGTACCTAAATGTTACTTTAAGCACCAAAATAATGTTCTTAATTCATTTTTAATCATGTAAAAGGTGATATAAACATGTTTTTAGAAAATTTAAAGCTTGGCCTTACAACTAAAATGTTAGCATGTCCTTTAACCTTGAATATATTTTGGGTTTCAAATAATGAACTTCAAAAAAAGAGCTCTCAGGTTTGTGTTTTAAGAAAAACACAGTGACCGACATCGGTTATATAACTGAAGATGGTTACACTAGCTAATCGATAATATTTATCTAACTGACATTGATTTTACCAATAGTGAGTGATGATAGTTATCTAATCAATGTCATTTTTACTAACCAGTGTTCATTACTGTGTAAACCCGTGCCAAAGAAAAATGTCAAAACAAAGTTAAAAAATCAATTTGTAAGAGTTTAAATGATCCAAATGAAGATTTTAAAGTTGTAAAATGATCTTCTTCATGTGTGGGATGCATTTAGTCCCACTGGGCATGTCATTATGTGATCTAGGAATTTGACTCAAGAGAGGATGGTTAGTATGGTGTTAGTTTCAAAATGAAAGTAAAATAAAATAAACACACTAACTAGCATAACATCTCTAGGCCTAGACACTAGGGAGAGCTTAGTTAATAAACATGAATAAAACACACAACTAACATGAAAAAAAAAACCCTCTTTTACCTTCCTTATATGCTCCAAAATACTTGTTTTAGTGGCTTTCTCGACTTGTGCTCATGAAGTCTTTGGCAAAGGAATCTTGGCTACCTCCATCTCTCATTGGCACCTTGTGGCTTTGGTTTGGCTTGGCTTGGAATCAATTTGTCATGGTAACACTAATTTCAGTGGCATATTGAAGATACTTGTGCACTATAACTTTGCATAATCATGTCTTAAAAATGATGTTCATGGCCTCTCTATTTATATATTTTTGAGAATCTCTAGAATCAACTTAAACAATCCATCTTGAGATTGAGATGTGTGGTTGAGGATTAATTTAATTTTTGGAATTATTTTTATAATTATCATCATCATGACATTGGAATAAGGGGTAATTAAGAGGTATGGAGGGCATCATGGAAGGCATTGATGAGGCATGGAGGGCATGAATCTTGATATTTGTGGCATTTATGGCCTAGGGATGTATTCCCAAGAAATGAGGTCACCTGATGATGTAGATTTTCCATATTCATTTTCAACACAAATTAATCAAAATTTTTCCATGGAATTCTTGATTAGGCCTTGATTTGGGTTAATTAGTTCTTAATCATGTTTAAGCACTTTATGTACAAATTACCCAAATTGATTAGAATACCTTGTTAGTGGTCCAAAATTTGACTCGATTGGAATAAGAAGATGATGTTAGATACATTGGATCCATTATCCCATTTAGGATTTTATTGATAACAAATAATAAAGGCATTCCTCTTGTGTAAAAAAATTGATAGGAAAGAGCAATTTAGAGCACCTAGGTGCAAAATTAGCATTTTGACTCAGAATGATTTGATCAAAGTTAGCTGGGCCATAAATTAAATTACTCCATTTAATGATAACTTGGCCAAAATCAACACTTGAATATGTTAGTTTCAACTCATTTAACGTGTTTTAGTGTTTTTAGGTGAAATTAAACATTTTGGGTGGAAATTGGCCAAAAGCCTGATTGGAGGTCATTGGTGGCCAAATTTAGGTGTCTACAATTTGATGTACATATTAAATCTTGGAAAATGCATTGGTGCATTGTGTTTGGTTATTAGTAGAAAAAAATAGTTGAGAATATAGTGTTTTTGTTGCTAAACCTATTCGGTAGATTTCAAATGCATTTTTAACCATGGTTATTTAGTGAAGTTGTATGGAGGTTTAATTGTCCTTTCGATTTGGACGACATGTAATGTCTAAAATCATTAAATGTGAAACAATATATAAAATCAAGTTTTAATTTTAGTTATTTTTTATTTTCATTCATTTTTTATAACTCCAACAAAGGAATCCAAGTTTTATAAAGTTTGACATTTAGTTCTTGGACTTGAAAGAATGTAATGTGGCTAGATATTTTTACTTTTGTTGAAATTATTTGTAAAATAAGATTTTTAGGTATGGAAAAACATTTTACCTTGAGTGAAATGCATATTATAATGGTAATTTATTCCCCATTTTCATCTCTATTTTATGCACATCTTTGCATATTCATTCTTTTTTGGTTGAAAAGATGAAATAGTTGGTATACATAAGTTTATTCAAAATCTTTGTTCATTCCAAAAATGTTATTAGTGATTTAAAAGATACTAATTACAATTTTATTTCTATTATATCCATGCATTATTCATATACTATGTGTAAGAAATAAGATTAAATGGTAATACTATTTAGCAAATCCTAACTGAAGTCCATTTTATTATAAAAAATTAGAATGCCTTATTTACATATAGTCATGAAGGACTTTTGTTGGTTGCATGTAGTTAAGAATACGTTTTAGTTTTTTATGGGTTTAAAATAAAGGCTTGTCTTAGTTTAATAAATGGTTATTTAGTGGAATATTATTATCTACATGTTATATATCATTTCATTAAAATTATGGAATAACTCATAGCTCAATATGACTATTTTGCGTAAATTTAAATTTGTGCATATGATAGTAGTAAAAAGTGTTTCTCAGGGTTTATTGTGATGATCTCCAATCAATGTTTTATTTATGGTTTGGTATTTATGAGTTCATATCATTATTTTTCTATTCAAAATATAAATATTAAATGGGCCTCTCTATGCCATAAGGTGGTGAAAGTATACTTTATTGATGAAAACATAAGTTTATAAAAACTTATTTTCATGCATTAAAATACATTATCTAGTTTTTAGGGTCTTATTCATCTTTATGTTTTATTTAGATCATCCTTCTGCATGCAGTTTGAATGATATCAAAACAAGATTAGTAAATAATTTTAGTGGACTTAAATCTTGTCTTTGAATCCTTCATTCTTGTTTCCAAACTTGTACTCAAATGTTGAGCTTTTGTTAAGATTCAAATATAAAATCAGATGCTTATTATGTAAGATGATGCTTACATTTTAAACATGAATAAATGTTTCTAAATATTTTTCAAAAAAAAATGCTAATATGATTAATCTTAAATAAATATACTACCTATGCATTTTCAATGCTTTAATTTTTTTGAAGTATGGCAGTTCATTCTCTCTATCTCTGTGTGTGTGTGTGTGTGTGTGTGTGTGTGTGTGTGTGTGTGTGTGTGTGTGTGTGTGTGTGTGTGTGTGTGTGTGTGTGTGTGTGTGAAATAGTTTCATTCTTATTATCTTTTATCAAAATTTTATGGGTATTTAAGTTTAATATTATGGTAGAAATTTGTTCGGATTCTTTTTTTTTTTAATTTTTAATTTTCATCATGGATCATGGATAAGTGAACAATGGAATAATATTCTTGTATTTTTTTTAGTCAATGTTTTTTTCATTGTTTCATTTGAAATTTGGGTACTTTATCCATTTCTCACTATTCTTGAAAATTACTATTTGTATTTTTTAAAAAAATTAACTTAATTTAAATTAGTTTTATTTATGAGATGTGTAAACCATGATATTGTGGAAATGAAAATGAATAAAGGATAATTGGTAGTTCTATTCTTTAGTAAAGCATGAAACAATTATTTTATTTAAGATAATTTATGAGGATATTTTTTTAAAAGATAATAACTAGAAAATAATAACCGGTAAAGTGTTAGAGTCACAATTTCCATTGTGCCAAAAGATCAACCTATTAACACTCAATACAAACACTAGATAAGTACCCATGGGAGGCTGTTAAGCCATTTCACGAATCCCTGAGGGAGAAATTGGACACCCATCCAACATAAATGAATTTTTTTAATAATATGTAAATCATGTCAGGTTGGACTTAAAATTCATGGGATTCTAATAAAAATGTTTAGGGCTAGAGGCAATGTACAACAATGTAGTGATACTCCTTCTTGAAGTAGTCACAACTATAAGAATTTCATGGTTGTATGGATACCAATACTTTCTCTTGAATTTTTAACCATTTAACTCAATGTCTCTATACATTTTTATGTGAATGACATAAAATTTATGAATTATTTGACAATTAACATATTTCTCTTATAAAATGTGAGGTAAATTTTTTCATAAAGGTTAGAGATGAGCCACTTGACATTCTCATCTTTTTCAATGGTGTACACCAAATGAATCTTGTAAACACATGCATACAACTATTTATCTATACCTAACATGAATGTTGTTTTTAATCATTCTTATTTCTTTTCCAATATTAACCCAAATCTCAATAATTAAAATTCAACTCTTGAAAATGTACCTACTATATCCATTCTTGAAAATTTGAGAAAGGAAATTATTGGCATCCCTATGTCCAAACCTATGGGGATACTTGAAATTAATAAACTCAAAATTTAAATTGATGATGATTGTGGAGGTACAATTTTTTTTGAATTTCTTGTTAAACAAATGGAGTGCATAAAGTATAAAATATATAAGGTATCTCCATTGAATGTTCTAATTTATAAGAGCAATTTTCATTAGTAGTTTTTGTGTGTCTAGTCTATTCTATTTGGTCTAGATATTAATTTTTGTTGAAGTATTTTTTTGGTACGTTTATTGAAAATTTAATATTTTCACTTGTTTAAAAGTATATTTAAGTGCATATGCTTAGTTTTGGTACCATGCTCAAATTTTTTGGTAGTTTTTCATTTACTTATTTAGTGAAATTTTTATGGTTGTGCACACTTTTCATAGTGGATATTGAATATGTTTCTGTAGTGATATTTTTATGGATAGTTCACATATCATTTGATCATATGGTGTTAATTTTAGATGATGTTATGTTACCTTGTGTATTATGAGGTTATGGAAATTTTTTATCCTTATAAATTAGTATCTACTTATCATTTAATTTATATGAACTTGTAATGATTTTTTAGTTATTCTAGACAAGTTATGATCCCTCATAACCATTATAAGTTATTATGTTTTTTATATTATACATTTATTCTCAAGTTTATGAACTTTATCAATAAAGTTCATAAGGTTATAATGTTAATATATGACTTATAATTATAAAAAAAAATATTATAAAGTGATTAGCTTATTTTAACTTAATTGAATTTTATAAACTAATTAAAGGTTATCTATAAATTTAAAATATTACTACCTTTTATTAAGATAATTTAAAAAAATGACTTGAAGGACATAAAAAGGAGAAACATATAGGTATTAAAAGATCTTTAATTTTAGCTTACGCATATTTCTTATTTGTGTGCAAACATATTTGAGATAAACAATCAATTACAAATATGCAAATGACATCTTATATGATGATGAATTTTTTTGCTTGAATAACACATGTATATCTAGGTTTTCTTGATTGATTTATAACTAATCATATGAGGTTTACAAGTATTAATACATTTGATGATTGTAAGTATATATTCATATGTGAAAAAAAAATTGTACTTCATCCAATGATGACGAGAACTCCATAATTTACTATATATTTCCATACTTTCATACCAAATAGTGATTGTTGAGTTGATGATATGATTGTAATGAGTCAAAATATAACAAATTTATCAATATGTTATTTTTATTTTAAATTTATCTTGAGTTGAATTTATTTTTTGAATCTTAGTTATTATTTTCAGTTAGTTTCATCTTATTTGATTATATTAGTTTAATTTTATTTTTCTCTTAGTTATTTTATCTATAGTTCACTTCTTTAGTTTATTCTTGATTTTATAGCTTTCCACTTGCTACAAATTGTAATCATTTAACTTTATAGCTTCCTTATGTTAATTATATTAGCCATTATTAGCTTTAACTTATTAGTTTTAATATCTTTATTAACTTAGATTAATCTTGATTTTATATTATTTGTATTTAGTTTTTGTTACTTATTAGTTATTATAGATTTATAATGTTAGTTTTAGTTAGTGTGTGTGTATATATATATATATATATATATATATATATATATATATATATATATATATATTTCCATGTTCATTCCATCTATATTTTATTTGGGTTACTATGTTATATTTCCCTTAATTTTTAAAATTTTGTAGTAATGTTGATATTTTTTCTAAAATATTCATTTGCTTATTTTATATATATAGGAATTAGAGATCTTTCCTTCATGATATTGCCTCTTTCATAGGATTTACTCTATTAGATAGGTTCGATTATATCTTTAAATATGTTTCAGAATTGATATTTATTTGAAGTATTTAAGTTGATTATCTAAAAATAGTGAGGTTTAATTACTCTTTGATTGAACACATCTATTCCCAGAATTATTAAAAACTCTTTAAATGCCTTGAGGATTAATCTTTAGCCCTATATTTCACTACGATTAAAATAGTTTGAATCCATCTTGATCATCATAGTAGGAGAATGATTTGATTAGTTGAACTAATAATTATTACCACAAAGAACTCATTTTTTATTTCCTCTAAGTAATTCTACCCTTTAGGCCATAAATCATATAAGGACTCTTATTATTTAATCTTAGTGAACATCATTCCAATCCTTTTTGAGAATGTCTTGTTCTAAGTTTCACACATTAATGTCCTCCTCGTGGATGCTACTCAGAATAGCTATATGTCATTAAAATGGTGTCTCATCCTCTTCATTAACTTTAATAGAGATATTATTTTTTACACACTTGTGTCTCAGTCCATTGAGTATTCTCCACCATTTAAGTTTTTGTTCTAAGTATACCATCTCGTTCAACAATTTTGAGACAATCTAGTTATAACATCTCATCTTATATTTGACCTTCCATCTCCTTTTATATTGGATATCTCTATAATAGTCTATTGTGTCATCACATAACCTAATCTACAAAAAATCCACCTTATTAGAGTATACAATGCCTCTTGATGCAAAAAACACTGTACATACAACACCCAACTCATCTCTTTTTAAGGCTATTTTCTCCATGAGAACATTAGCACACCATCTTCCACTCATATTCTTGATCACTCATTAAATTTTGTGGGTTTAACTACTATGTAAGTTATTCCCCTATCCTTTATTGGTGTATTCATCCTAGATTTATTCTCCATGTGCATTGTCCTTGTATATAAAACATCCACTCTAGTGGATATCTCCTTTATCATCACTACAAGTTGTGACCTTGATTCATTCCTTACCTAGGAATTATATTGCATTATCTTATTCACTTTTTTCTCTCTACCCATTTTAGATAATGTATAACTATATTTCACACCTATATCCAATGATTTTAATTTTAGTATGTGTCACTTAATACTTTGTGAGATTACTCTATGCATGTACCATTACTTAATAATTCTCTACTACTACATTCATGTGTTCTACACACCTCCACTCTATATTCCAAACAAGATGTCACTCTTATCTACTTCGATAATGTGGGTTTGTTTCTTACCCAATAAAATTCACACTTCTTATTGGCTACCTCATTTATTGATAATCTACCAAAACTTATCCTCAACACTCCATACTATCTACCTCAGATGTTGTCATCTAATAATCTTGACCTTCTCTCAACACTCATCATTTTTTACCTCATAGTTTAGTCATATACAAGTTGGCACCCTTGGAATAAATATATACCCTTCCATAATGTTCACCATGCATGTTATTAGGCTCTTATCTCATGTTCTCCCAAGGTGTTCATCCTTGCTTTGATACCACTTAATTTAATGCCATGTTTTATAGTGAAGGGATGACACATCAATCAGTTAATAAATTTGAAAAATCTTTTACACAAATAATTTTCATTAACTTGAAAGGGTTATATAATATAATTAGCTTTAAAGCTTCTATAATGGATTTCTTAGCTTTGCCTAGTCTATAGATTATATCTTATTATCTCTTTCACTCTAAACTCTCCACACTTGACACTAGCTATAATTTGTGCTTGGATCAGTCTATTGGATGTAATAGTTAATATATAATAATGGAGACAATCAGATATTCATGAACTCACCTAAGAATATAATTATTCTTCTCCCCTCAATCTCTTTTTCTATATTTTTTAGAGTTTCCTTTTTTATATGCCAGCCACTCCTCTCACTATAATCTGATAGTGTTTTCCCTTATTTTGGCCAAAATTACCTAATATTTGATCAATGCCTCTATCTATAACCTATATAACCCAACTTCCATAATCAAGAATCCAAACTATTTTCCCACCTATTAGTATTAAAATTTGAGTGTGGGTATAAAAATTCATGTCTTTTTGCTAATATAAACTAATTTAAATATTGATGGTTATGTATCCAAATCATAATTATGTGGTGTTTATGATAGGTAAGTTAACCTTTTACTAGTTTCCATATGGCTTGATTTATAATAAAGTCAAGTTTGTAGCTACTTTGTTAGGTTCTACACCTATTCCCTGAGCAAACCTTATTTGTTATCTTCTTATCTTTTATGTGCTTAATTTTGCGCACATCATCTCGTTCTCATGAGGGTTTCCTATTTATGCCATTTATTTTTTTTTAGTCCAATTTTATGACCATTACTTACACCTCAAATAATTTTTCACTAATGTGACCTTCTTTATACATCAATCGCACTATGTCTCCTTCATCATTCCATGCTTGTGAATTCTAGTGGGTCATTAGGTCCTTCATGCATCACTACACAAATATTTACATCAACACCTTGCTCCCATTCCTTGGTGTAGTTTTTCTCTTTTACACTTCATATAAAAGTCTTTTAATACACATTATCATTTAATATTTGACTATTTCTAAAAAATTCACATTCTCTTATCCTTTGTATAAATTTCCCCTTTGTGTGCTTTATTCCTTGGTGAAAATCTAAACCCATTTATTTTCCAACTTATAAACTCTTTTTTTATTGGTATATTTATTATTTGTATAGATCCTTATAACTATTTAGAATTACTTTGATATGTGTGTCATCAATATATGCCTTTCAAATCTTCACCTTGTGCATTTCTTAATGGCTTTGCCTATGTGCATATTATATTATCCTTTCTATGTTTTCATTTTGCATCCAACTCTTCTTCATCCACACCCTCCAAAACATAGGCTATGAAAGAATATATGTTTTCATGGGATGCTCCTACATAAAAATACAAAGGTATTTTTTCCCATGTAATTATTCCAATAAGATTGGGTGGATAAGGAATCATAAGTGTGGCACTAGGACCCATATATGTGGTATCTTATTTAATAAATTCCAATATCTAAGGACTTTGGATAAATTTGTGTGAAAGAGTGACTCCCTTTGGTATAAGGATAGGCTATTACTTTAAAAAATATTTGGATTCAAGCATAAGTGTATAGAAGAGATAAGTGATTCTTTAATTATTAGATTCTCACTATTATTGAATATTAATCATATAATCAAGGTGGAACATTTGGAATGTCTCAAAGTTAATTGATAAAATTATATGGCATAATGATTGGTATATGAGACAAATAAAGGTGTGATAATTAAAACCTTGGGTATTTTGAAACCATTATATATTTATTACTTTTTTTGGGAGTATGTTTCTATGAAATTCATCACAAGATTGAAAAAAATAGAACAAAAATTACATCATGATGTTGATATATAGACTAAAAAAATAAGCCAATTTTTTCACCTTGTTAGAAATCATAGAAAAAAAAGAACTCAAGGATATAATTTAGAAGCTATATGGTACTCCAAATATTCTATTAAAATTTATCCCATATTTACTAGTAATTTTTATATGCTTAGTTGGCTATTAACTATTCATATCACCCTCAATATGATGGGAAAACTAAGGTATTTGAAAAATTATTGGAGATTTATTTATGTTTTTTTAACTTTTGATAAATAGTCCCAATGGATAACTAGTTTACACTAGTAAAATGATGGCATAACACTTATTTACATATTTATTCTAAAAAAATTATTTTTATGATATTATATGTATACCAAATTTTATCAATCACATCATCCTTGAAAATGAAACTATGAATTTATGTAGTATAAGAGTATATTCAAAATAATTAAGAGGTGATTTATAGTCTAAAGAGAACTTGGCCATAGAAATCAATTGAATAAAAAAAATTGTTGTCTGACATGTGAGTCAAATAAATTTTGATGTATGATTTTTGAGTTTTCTAAGGTTACATCCTTTGAAAAACATTCGTTAAAGTAATAAAATAAATTTTAAAAATTGTAACCTAAGCATTACGAAATCTATCATAACTTGCATAATATTGGTAGTGTGGCACATAAATTTCAGTTTCCTAAGTTGACAAAACTACATGTAGTATTTCATGTTTCCTTTTTTAATAAATTTATTGGCCAAAAGATTTTATCCTTAAAAAATGTATTATATCTTGATGAAGAGGGTAGAATCATATTGGAACTTGAAGTGATCCTCTAGATGAAAATTAATAGGTTTAAAATAAGGTGATAATGAAGTATTTACTTTTTTGGTATTACATTCCCAAGGGAGATGTGACATGGGAAAATGGATTTTTTAGGCATAAGAATCTAAAGATAGTCAATTTTTGGAACAAAACTTGTTTTAAATGGGATCATGCCATGCACTAATCCCATTAAGTGCCTTGGGATTGTTGAAGAATTTTTAGTGATGTTATGGTGATGTCATGGATGTGTCTCGGTGAGTGGATGAAATGCCTTGATAGCTTAAGTAAAAATGACAAAGTGTGCAATGTGATTGTTCTAGTGTACTTTATGTAAGGTTAATTGATCTTTAGTATTGACATGGATAAAAAGGATTGGGATTGAGTATGGTGATTGGATCATGTGCAAGGGGTCCTATCATAAGTCAATAATTCCTTGAAATGCTTATGTTCATGAGTGGAATTTAACTAGTTCATCATTATTCTCATCTAGACACTTTGGGTCCAGTGGAATAAAATCTGAGTAGGTAGTTTGATGATGTCACCATTACCATATTTGAATTAGTTAAAGGGAGTTAGTAATATGGTTTTGATAACATTAGTCCTTAGTTTTTATATGCCATATCTCAAGTCATGCATCTAAGTATGGTTAAATATATGAGGGTGAAAAGTTGTCTTCTCAGTTAGAATTCATTATTTTCCAATACTTAGCCAAATTTGTAATGTGGCCAGAAAGAGCTGAGTCAGCATGTTGTTGAGGTTATAATTAACACACATGGAGGTGTCAAGATAAAATTATCACATGGGTTTGTTCATTCTTTTTCCTAGTTTATTTTCACTAATTTTTAGATCATTTAATGTATCACATCAAAAGATATGTGTATGCAAAGTTGGGCTCTCAGGTAGTTTGAATGTGTTTTTCCATACTTGGCCAATTTTACAATGTGGAAAGAAGAGCCAAGTGAATATTTTGATAGTTTTATATCTTGCACTATAGAGGTGTCAAGAGAAATTAATCATATGGGTTTGTTCATTTTTTATCTTAGATATTTTTCACTAAATTTGAGATCATGGACTGAAGCACAAAAAAAGTTATGTAGGAGCAAATTTGGTCTCCTAGACATATTTTGGCATAGTTGGCTCTATGACAAAATATGTTGAGAAATAATATTAATGGAATTATATCTCACACGTGCAAGGGTTCCAAGAGTAGTGTGTCACATAGTTGGATTCTTCTATGTGAGGAGATCATCTGGTCTAAATTTGAGATCCTACGTTGAAGCACATAAGAAGTTATTACAGATTTAAAATGGCTACTCAAGCATATTGAAAAGGTCTCCATAGTCATTTTTAGAAGATTTAAAGCTTGAGTAAGATCAATAGTACATGTTGCTCCAAGAAGTGAGGAATCAATGAGATGATGATAGGTGCATGACGTTTAATGATTGAGCAAAGGTATAGGATAAGGATTCAATAGTGAGTGGGTGGTAGTAAAAATTGATCAAACACTGAGCATTGATCAGTAAAGACCTCGTTGATCTGTAGAGATTGATGGAGTGCATTGTGTCAACATTTAAAGATTTCATGAGATGAGGTCAAAGTGACTATTGTTTAACATTTGGTTTTGGTGGATTATGTGTTAGAGTTCATACATGAGTGATAATCCAAGATTAATCCAAAGCTGAGAGGACACGAGATTTAAGCATTGTGTTTGAAGGTTAATTTTCACCATTTCCATTTGAATATTTGAATTTGACAAGGGAAAAACTAGTGTCTAGTTTGTAGGCCATATATTTTGATAGAATATGAATTTACTCATGTAGTAAAAATCAAATTCATAGAAGACTCCAAGGCACATACAACATATGGTTTTGAAGATCTATAAGTGTGTAGAAACAAAGATATTGAGATCCAAAGTTGACTGTGTTTCTATATATGTTCTGCAAGTGACCTGAGAAGGATATTTGAGATTATGTAGATAGTGTTTAGATGTTTCATGGTTAATTGGCTATCAGGGAGTGTTTTACACTCAGGATGCTCTGTGAATATTTTGGAGGTATGATCAATCTATCTTGAGTATGAATAATGCTTAATAAGTTTCCTTTATGTTTGATAATGGTGTTCTTGTGTATAAGGTCTCTATTAGAGTTATTTTAGCATACACAGATTTGAGATAAGGTGATTATTATCATTTAAAAATGTCCTAGGGGACATAAGGAGGGGAATTGTGTATTTATAAGTGTTCCTATGTTCTTATTATGCTCGAAGAAGTGTCAAAGAGTTGAATGGGTCTCTATAGGACCTAAAAGTTACTTAGGACTATTTAAAAGAGGATTGTGATTAAGTGTGAACCATGTGAGATGCCTTAAGAGTGAAGGCATGTTTTGTGCCCAACAAGGAAATAGTGTGATCTTATTAATTGATGATTGATGTGTGTGTGTGTGTGTGTGTGTGTGTGTGTGTGTGTGTGTAAATATAATGAAACCAAATGTGTTGGTTTTTAGACTTGTAAGACTAGAATGAGGGAGTATGAATGTAGAACCAAGTGAAGGAGATAACATTTGAAAGAGAAGGTATAGGTCAGTAAGGATCAATAGAGAGAAAAATAGGATTAAACATGCTAGTCTGAGCAAGGTTATGGAGGTGATCACATAGGTCATTGATCCTAATAAACCTAGAAGACATAAAATGGGTGAGTATGCTCAAGAAGATATTTAAGAGAGACTTAAGAGAGTTTTGAGAGAGTCTTGTATATGTGAATTGGGGAAAGAAGGAGAGGTATAATTCCCTATAGATGAATTAATGAGTAGATCAATTTGAGGACTATTTGTATGACCTATTAGTCATAATTATATTGGTGGATTAGTGTTCTTATTGTTTGAGTGTGGCGAAGGCAAGGTGAAGACTATTGATCTGAGAGGTAGATCAATGTGTGTATGACCATCTAGTCATGTTGTTGAATCTCTAATAGAGTTATTTCTATGAAATATACTTTGAGTGTGCAAAGCTAAAGAGTGGGGTTAGTTAGGATATGCAATGTGTTCTAATTGATCTTTGTATGTTGGTTGAAGTATGTAATGATCTTTGGGTAATAGGTTGTGTTGGGTGATAGATTTGTTGTTAAAAGGTGAGAATTGTGATATCTATAGATCCATCATCAAGTGTTGAAGACATCAATTCTAAGGTGGAAGTATTCTTCTCAAAAGAGGGTCTAAAAGAGTTGGTCTTCCTCAGGGGTAATTTTTCCTTGTAGAACATGTTTGTTTTACTAAAGGTAGGTGGTATAAATGCATTTACAATCTTAGGGGAAGGTGATCATTGTGGAATAGGTGCTTCACTAGATAACTTTGGTCATGAGGACATAATCAAGTTTTATTGGTCTAAAGGATTTGATCAGTCTCTTGCTTGTAATTTCTTATAGGGTAGTAGTCCATTTGTGTTACAAGATTGAGAGTGGGTTTTGTTCCCCATGTGGGTTTTCCATTAGATCTATGTGTTATATGTTTGATCTTGTGTATGCATTGAATGAATGGTCTATCTTATTAATATTTCTTAATCAAACTGATATATGTTGATTATTTAATAGTTTGAAAGGGACTACAATTGAAATTAAAATATTTGGGCTCATTGATTCACCCCCCCCCAATATTGTACCTCTAACAATTAGTATCAAAGTGGGTCCTTTGGAGGAAGCCTAAAAACTTGAAAGAGATCCTAAGTTGGTACAAAATGGATATGTAGTTGAAGAAAGATAATAAATAGTAGAAGGTTGTGATCATGGTACATGAAGAACAAATATATACTTTAAAGAAAGATGCCAAAGAGGATGAGAATATTATTAATGATCTCAAGATTCATTTAGTAGATGACAAGATAAGTTTGTGTTAAAAATAAAATGGAATCATGTTTAATAAGGAATCTTGTCATAATAGTAGAGAATATGATAATGATGAAGAAGAAGTTGATCTACAATTTGAGCTCATGAGTACACTTGGTGAACTAAAAGAACAAAAAAAGAGGAATCAGAATATGAGTTAGGTGATCAAAGGTATTGAAGCACAAGTAATTCCTCTTAAGGTAAGTATGATAGAATAGGCATGTAGAATAAAGGATGACATGGCTAAAGAATCTAAGAGTGATAAAGACATTATCCAAGTTCTTAGAGGTCAATTAATAGTTGTAATTTAGAGTATAAGAGATAAAGAGGATGAGAACATTCAATTAGAAACCAAGATAGATTCATTGATGGATGAGCATGAGAAATTTATTGTCAAGATAAGCAATCTTGAAGAAGAAGATAAAAAAAGTCAAATTAGGTCAAGATTAATGCAAGAAGGTCTATTAGACAACCAAATGCTTCAAAGTATGATATTTTATTTCATGGTCATTGTTATAAATGTAATAAGTATGTTCATAGAGCTAAGGAATGTAAAAGGAAGTCAGTCAATAATGTGTCCTCATGGACCCTTGGAAGAAGAAGCAATTGGGATTGGAGAAATCATAACTTAGATCAGTCAAGAGGTATGTGGAGTGATTTTATTTGTTTTAGTTGTCATAAGAGTGGACATAATGCTAGATTTTGTCTAGATGGTATTTAGAGGTCTTCAAGCTATGTCAAAGGATGTAGATCTCCTAAAAGGTTTGAGAAAGGAAAAACTTAGGTATGGAAACCAAAGTTAATCATTGCCTATTCTTCTAGTCATAAGGTTGATAATAAATTTTCTTTAGAAGGCAATGTTGAAAATCAAGATAAGCTCAAGGATCAAGTAGGTAAGATGGCTATAAAAGACAAGAGGGGTCAAACTATGGTATAGAGACTTGAAGCAGTAAAGTTTAATAAGAATAACCCTATTGAGTCTAAGAGTCATGATGTATTTTTTGCCAAGGTGGAAAAAGAATAAAAAATGAAGGAAAGTCAAGAGTTTATGATGTTAGCATTTATTGACAAATATGAAGAAAAGAATGAAGGCAAAGATTTAGTTAAAATTGAGTAAGACTGCAGGTCAGAAAAAGATATGCAGATATGGGAGTCTCCTAAGTTTTGTGATTTTAAGTCTCACTATGTCATAGGGGTATTTATAGCTAGGCTTCAAATAGACACTTTTCAGTAAGAAGAAGCTTGGTGGTTGTTAGTGTTCAATGAGAAGGTATGAAAAAAAGGTTTCTTTGTGCATTCTTTTTATATATCTATCTATTGGAGAAAATAAGTTTGTGAAGAATCTCATTGGTATATCTTGAAAACGAGTTAGCTTATTTGTCATGGTTTGGATGTTCTAGTATACCATGTAAGTTCATAGTGTTCTAAAGATAAGGTATCTCTATATGAGTATTGACTATAATTGGACAGTGTTTGAAGACTTGTTGAAGATGTCTTGTTCTAGATGATGCATGAAGTTAAGGGGAGCTTTATAAATTAGTCAAGTCCTAGGAGCATAGGATTGAGTAATTGAATATGAGGAAGGTGTGGAGAAGAAAGTTTGTGTGTTCAATATAAGAATTCCAATTAGATAAGGTCTTTGGTTAAGAGAGAGTAAAAAATTCATGAGTTTGCTCTAGAGGTTTGTGAAAGAGCTATAGTATAGGATCGGAACTGATGGTTCCAAGTGGATTAATGAGATAGATGGAATGTTAAAGAGATTTTGGTGCTTATAAAGCTCTGTACATTCCTTTATGATGTGTTTTAGGTTATTTTGTGGTCTAAAGGTACGTTGAAGGTAAATTGAACATTTTTAATTGCTCTTAATTTTATCAATTTTTGCTTAAGGACAAGTAGGCCTAAAATGGGTTATAGGAAGTCTATGTTCATAAAGGTTTGAAGGAATAAATATTGGTTCAATAGTATGTAATGATGGTCTCCAAGTATACAAGAAGTCTCAAAGATGGACGTTGATTGGAAGGTATTGTGTTGACTTTGTTTGCTTTAAGATTATAGGGTTTAGGGCTCTACCAGAAAAGTGATATACCTTATGAGTTTAGGTATGAGGCTTATTAATATGTTGAATGGGCCAAATGAGTTATCAAATTAAGGTTCACATAGATTTTAATGGTTTTGTTTCTCAATTTATTCAATTTTATGTCAATATAGAGGGCTAATTGGCTACTAGGTGTGTGAAGGAAGTTTGTTGTAGAGGATGAGCATGGTGGTGCATATTTTTTTGCTTGAGGGGGAATATGAGAGTGCTCAAGTTATGAAGTTTTAGGTCCTGAAGATGTGTCTACTAGAAGATGTGGGTTCTACAATTTCTAGGTAGGGATACAAGAAGGCTAGATAGGTCTAGCTTGAAGAAGAGTGATTTTTGCTTATTTTCTCCAAAAATAGAAAGATATGTGTGTTTCAAGGTGATTTATAAATTTGATTGAGATCATGTTCCTATTTTTTTATTGGCATGAAGTTTTTTTGGTGGTCCTTATGGTAGCTTAAGAGAGAAGGCTAGTAAGCCTGTATATTGGTTCCTCATGGTTTGTGGAGATTTGTACATGGTCAAAAGGTGAAATTACTCAAAAATATTAGGGTAAGTTCATCTCAGATGATTATTGGTGAATTCCATCATATTTATGTGTTTTTTTGTGTTCTTTCTTCATTAGTTGTATTATTTGGTTGAAGAGAGTGTTGGCATGGAGTAAGAAGAATTTTGTTAAGGCAAGAAGAGGTAGGCTCAAGGTAAGTGGGAGTTTGTATCATATTTCTAAGATGGTAATTTCCTATTTGTTAGTATTTTCAAGTTTTTAGGATCACTTGGTGCCCATTTTTTCATTGTTTCAAAGGGGGCAAAAGTTCCTGTTATGGGAGTGCTTGAAGAGAGAGAAAGTGAGATGTATATTGATATATATGATGTTTGTTGACATTAATGAAAAAGAGGGAGTTTTTTGGAGAATTTTTAGTGATATCATGGTGATGTCATGGAGGTGTCTTGGTGAGTGGATGAATTTCTTTGATTTATTAAGTAATAATGACAAAGTGTGCAATGTGTTTATTCTAGTGTACTTTATTTATGGTTGGTTGATCATCAATATTGACATGAATTAGGGTTGAGTATGGTTATTTATGAATGTGCAAGGGGACCTATCAGAAGTTAATAATGTTTTGAATGCTTATATGCATGAGTGGAATTCACCTAGTTCATCATTGTTTTCATCTAGACATTTTGGGTTCAGTGGCAAAAAATCTGAGTAGGTAGTTTGATGATGTCACTATTGCCACATGTGAATGAGTCAAGGGGAGTTGTTCATATGGTTTTGATGACATTGGTCCCTATGTTTTATGATCCATTTCTTAAGTCATGTATTGAATCATGGTTAAGTATATGAGGGTGTAAATTTGGCTTCTTAGTTAAAATTCATTATTTTCCTATACTTAGCCAAATTTGTAATGTGGCCAGAAAGAGCTGAGTAAGAATGTTGATGAGGTTATCATTCACACACATGGAGGTGTCAAGATAAAATAATCAATGGGTTTGTTCATTTTTGTGCCTACTTTATTTTCACCAATTTTTAGATCATGTGATTTAGTGCATCAAAAGATATGCATATGCAAAGTTAGGGTCCCAGGTAGTTTAACTGTATTTTTTCATACCTAGCCAATTTTGCAATGTGGCAAGAAGAGCCGATTGAGAATTTTTATGGTGTTATATCTTAAACATGTGAAGATTTCATTATAAACTAATTATATTGGTTTGTTTATTTTTTAGCATAGATTTTTTACACTAAATTTGAAATCATACACTGAAACATGATAAAAGTTATGCATGAGCAAAGTTGGTCTCCTAGACATATTTTGGCCTAGTTGGCTTTGTGACAAAAGATTTTGAGATGGAATTTTAGTGTAATTATATCTCATATGCATGAGGGTTCTAAAATCATTGTGTCACATGGTTGGATTCAACTATGTGAGGAGATCATCTAGTCCAAATTTGAGATCATACATGGAAGCACATAAGAAGTTATTAAGGATCAAAAAGGCTAGTCAGGCATATTTAAAGGGTCCCCATACTTATTCATTTTTAAAAGAGTTAAAGCTTGAGTAAGATCCATGGTGTGTGCTTATCAAAGAATTTAGGAAGAAAAAAGAAGAAGATAAGTGCATGATGTTTAATGATTGAGAAAAGTTACAAGATAAAGATCTAATGGTGAGTAGGTGATCATACAGATTGATCAAATGATAAACATTGATTATTAAACACCTGGTTGATCTATATATATCAATGATCACTTTGATTCAATATTTTAGTATTTCATAAGATGAGATCAGAGTGATTTTTGTTTAAATTTTGGCTTTGGTGAACTATGCATTAAATTTTGGACATGATTGACGATGCAAGATTGATCCAAAATTGAGAGGACATGAGATTCAAACATTGTGTTCAAAGGCTAACTATGACCATTGCCATTTAAATATTGAATTTGATAAGGGAAAAACTAGTGTCTAGTTTTTGGTCCATATCTTTTGATATAAGACAAATTTGGTCATGTACTAAAAAAAAAATAGAAGACTCCATGGTGCAGCTGAAAATATGCTTTTGAAGATTTGGAAGTGTGTATAGACAAAGATATTAAACTCTAAAATTGACTATGTTTTTGTATATGTTTTGTAAGTGACCTGAGAAGGATATTTAAGCTTATGTAGATATTATTTTAGTGTTTCATGGTTAATTGGCTATTGAAGAGTGTGTATACTCCATGAGGATGCTCTATGAATATTTTAGAGGTATGATCAATCTATCTTGAGTACAAACAATGCTTAATAAGTTGAATGTATATTCGGTATTGGTATTCCTATATATAAGGTCTATGTTTTAGTTATTGGAGCATATGCAATGGTGAGATAAGGTGATTTTGATCATTTAAAGATGCCCTAGGGGACATAAGGAGTGAACCTATGTATTTTTAAGGGGTCCTATGTTCTTATTATCCTCATCAAATTGTCAAAGATATTAATGGGTCTCTATAGGACCTAAAAGTGACTTAGGCCTATTTGAAAGAGGATTATGCTTAAGTGTGACCCATGTGAGATGCCCTAAGGGTGAAGACATGTTTTGTGGCCGACAAGGAAATATTATGATCTTATTAATTCATGATTACTCTATATATAGTGAAACCAAATGTGTTGGTTTCTAGACTTTTAAGACTCAAATGAGGTAGTACAAGTGTGGAAATAAGTGAAGGAGATAACCTTTGAAAGAGAAGGTATAGGTAAATGAGGACTAGTAGAGAGCAAAGATGATTAGACATGCTAGTCTGAGCAAGGTGCTAGAGGTGATCACATAGGTTAAGGTCATTCAACCTAATAAGCCTAGAAGAGGAAAAATGGGTGAGTATGATCAAGAGGCTATTTGAGAGAGACTTGGTAGGGTTTTGAGAGAGGATTATATATGTGAATTGGGGAGTGAAGGAGGGGTAGAGTTCATTATGGATGAATTGATGAGTAGATCAGCTTGAAGATTGTTTATGACTTGTTGGTCATAATTATGTTAGCAGATTAGTGCTCTTACTATTTGAGTGTGAGAAAAGGAAAGGTGAAGACTATGTGAGCTTGGTGGTTGATCTAAGAGGTATATCAATGTGTATATGACCATCTAGTCATGTTGTTGAAGATGTGATAGATTTTTTACTATGAAGGATGCATTGAGTGTGTAGAGTTGAAGAGTGGGGTTAGTTGGGATATGTAATGTGTCCTAATTGATCTTTATATTTTGGTTCAAGTATGCAATGTTCTTTGGCCAATAGGGTGTTTTGGGTGATAGTGTTATTGCTAAAAGGTGAGAAGTGTGATATCCAAATATCCATTATTAGGTTTTGAGGACATTAGTTCTAAGATGGAAGTGTTCTTACCAAAGAAAGGTCTAAAGGAGTTGGTCTTCCTTGGGGTTAGCTCCCCTTGTAAAATAGGTGTTTTACTAAAGGCAAGTTGTCTAAATGAGTTGATCATCTTAGGGGCAGGTTCTCCTTGTGGAACATGTGTTTCACTAAATACCTTTGGTCAGGAGGACATGATCAAGGTTTTTTGGTCTAAAGGAGTTGATCAGTCTCTTGTTGATAATTTCTTATATGATAGTAGTCCATTTGTGTTGTAGACTTGAGAGTGGGTTTTATTCCCCATGAGGGTTTCCCAAAAGAACTATGTGTTATGCATTTATTCTTATGTATGCATTGAATGAATAATCTCTCTTATTAATGTTGCTTGATCAAGTAGATATATGCTAATTGTTTAATATTTTAAAGGAGGATGAAATTGAAATTAAAATATCTGGGCTCATTGATTCACCCCCTCAGTGATTGTACCTTTAATATGGATATGCATTGTTATGTTATCTACCACATAACCTTTGTCATAGTCATTTGATAATGTATTTGCTTCATATTAATAGTTATCCTTAATGGATTATGGAGTCCCCCAAGAGGTAATGTTTAATTTTTGGATCAACATATTATTATTTTTTATTATTCTTCTAATAATTATGTACTCACCCCCTCTAAATTGGCATAAACATATATTTCAAGTATTATTCTATATTATGATATGTTATGGTTTTATTTACAAGTGGTGGTTGTTAGATTTTTCATTTGAATTGTTGAACTATGATATATTTATATGATTTTTTTTTGTGATATATTATGTTAATTAACATTTAGTGCATGTTTTTCTAAATAAAATGACATAATAATGTTGTAGTTTCTCATATAATAATGGATTAAATGGTTTGTTACAGGTATTCTCTAAAAATACTTAAACTAATGAACCCCTATAGGACAATACACAAACTTAATATATGATTAATACATCATACTAAAAGAAAGGGTGTATAAATGATTATACATAAAATTAAACCATGAAAAATAACCTACATATCCAATAATAATGGTCTAAAATTTTTCAAAAAAAATATGTTTATCCATGATTAGCTTAATTATTTTGATAAAATATAAAATGATGAGAGAAATAGGTCTAAATACCATCCTATATATCCATATTCAAATATTCCATATGTGAAACATAAAATATAATAATCTATTTTATTATAACTAATGATGTCCAGTGATCCATAATTCAACCCTCTAGGAGTATATGAAAACACACTCCCATGAATCAACTATTTTTTTATCATGTAAATTATAAATAAAGTCTAAATAATATTTTTTATCATTATTGGTTACTTAATATAAAGTGGAAATAAAATTTTTATGTGTGTTGATATTTTTAAAATGAATAACTTATTGAATATATCATATATATTTCAACATTGGCTAGATATTAAAGGGATGTGAATGAAATGAATGTAAATATTAAAATATAATGCTTGATGTTGATGTTAATAATAGAGACAAGTTTTAGAATTATAATTTTTTTGAATCAATGGATGCAAATATTTAAATTTAAATAGATCCCAACCATGTTGAATTAGTGTCTTATGATGATGTCAATAATAATCCAACAATTTGGAGCATCTCAAGCAAAGGTGATTTTACCCCATTTATATAATGTATTGTGGGGCATGATCATATTCTATCAATGTAATTTGCCCAAGATTGAAATTATTATAATTGTGAGAGTGTGTGGGTTTATGATAAATGTGTTATAGGAAATTATTATAAAACCATAGGTATGGTTTCCAAGGGCCTCAAGGTGTTTAAGGATAAAAGGAGGAAATTTGATCTTGTTAAAATGTTTTAAAATTGCAAGGAAGAATCCATAAAATTTAAAGAAGGTTATTAAGGGAATATCATCCTTTTAAATGGCCTAAAATATGCATGTAGTTGATGAGGTATTTGACCCTAGAAGTTAAGAGACATTTAAAACACTATCAAAAAGTCATTCTGATGAATCATTTCAAATAGGTATGATATGAGCTTACCATTCTATTTGTTAAGGTCATTATAGACCATAGTAGAAGCTATCCAAAATGATAAATATTTTATTATCATCTATTTATCTCTCATCCTATTACTTGTGAGAGAGACTCTTCCTTTGATGGGAAAATATGTTGGCTTTATTATTGAATGGAGATCTAAGGATCCATAAATAGTTGGTCGTACAAAGGAGATGGTGGCTTTGATGTGTGAATCTAGGAATTTGGCTCAAGAGAGGATGGTTAGTATGCGGTTAGTTTTATAATGAAAACAAAATGAAAAAAACACACTAACTAGCATAACATCTCTAGGCCTAGACACTAGGGAAAGATTAGTTGAAAAAACATGAATAAAACACACAACTAAAATGCAAAATAAATATTCTTTTACCTCCCTTGGATTCTCCAAAATGATTGTTGTAGTGGCTTGCTTGAATTGTGCTCATGAAGTCTCATCAATGGAAGCTTGGCTACCTCCATCTCTCCTTGGCACCTTTGGCTTGTGGCTTGGCTTGGCTTGGAATCAATTTGGCATGGTAAAACTAATTTATGAAATATTTTAAATAAATTTTGCATTATAACTTTGCATAATCATGTCTTAAAATTCATGTTCATGGCCTCTCTATTTATAATTTTTTTCAAATGTCTAGAATCAACCTGAACTATCCATCTCAAGATTGAGATGTGTGGCTAAGGATTAATCCAATTATGTAATTAAAATTGATAAATAGGCTCATAAATATTTTTTATAGAGGAGTAATTAAGAGTCATGGATGGATTTGATGAGGCATGAGAGGCATGAATCCTAATAATTATGGCATTTAAGGCCTAGGGATGTCTTCCCAAGAAATGAGGTCCCCTGATGATGTAGATATTCAATATTCATTTCCAAAAATAGGTATTAAACAAGTTTCCATATAATTATTGATTATGCTCTAATTTATTCTAATTATCTTGTAAGCATGTTCAAGCACTTTATGCACAAATTACTCAAATTGATCAGAATGCCTTGTTATTGGTCCAAAATTTGATTGGATTGGAATTGGAAGTCAATGTCAAATGATTGGAATCATATTCCCATTTAGGATATTACCAATAGAAAATAAAAAAGTCACATGTCTTGTGTAATATATTTAATTATAAAGATCAATCTAGAGCACCTAGGTACAAAATTGGCATTTTGACTTGAAATGATCTGATCAAAGTTAGTTGGCCCATAAATTGCACTACCCCATTTAGGGATACCTTGGCCAAAATTGGCATTTGAATTTGTTAGTTTCACATCATTTACCATGTTTTAGTGTTTTTAGGCCAAACTATGCATTTTGGGTAGAAATTGGTCAAAAGCTTGGTTGGAGGTTATTGGTGGCCAAATTTAGGTGTCCACATGATGGATAATCCTGAGGACTATAAGCTGAATCTTACCCAAGATTTTAAAAAAAGGGTTAAAAGGACTCTAAAAGGGTAAAATACATGTTTATATTTGTTTATGATTAAGGGGATGGTTTAGTTCTCAAAAAGGTGAATGTACCCATGGATAAACTCTATCCTCCTACTTTTGTGGAAGATTTAAAACAAAGTAAGGAGGTTCCTTCTAAAGGGTCTGAATTATAACATGTGATGGTGGTATTTATGAACTCATTAAAGAAATAGATGAAATATTTTAAGGTGAGTCTGATGAGACATGTGGGAGAGCCAAAAATGTTGATAAAATAAATCAAAGTGGTCAATCAGTATATTTTGGTCTTTGTTGGGGGTGGTAGTAGGGAGGGGTTGTTTGTAAAGAGATTTAAACCAAATTAGACTCTAATATTGAGGTGAGTTTTAGAGAGGAACACAATGAACACTATTTTTATAAATATCTCAAGAGGATTAGAAAGGAAAAGTCCTAGGTAAAGATAAAAGTTACTCACAAGAAGTGTAATATGCTACCATAATACATGGAGGGGATTGAAATCATGGAGGGCCCGTGCAAAATAACTAGAGGAAAGACTAATAAGTTGGAGGATAAAAATTATAAGAAGGTTATCCCCATCATGGGTTTTGTATTATTTTTTTTCATTTTTAATTCAATTGATTGTTTCCATGTCTTTTATTTTTGTTGGTTTCTTGGTTTGTTCTAGTTGGTTTTTTTGTTGCTCCCAAAGGGAAGTAGGATCTTGTTTATTATTGGACTATAGTTCTATTTTATTTAATTTAAACTTTT
Organism: Torreya grandis; assembly: GCA_037957365.1. Lineage (NCBI taxonomy): Eukaryota > Viridiplantae > Streptophyta > Pinopsida > Cupressales > Taxaceae > Torreya > Torreya grandis. The sequence continues at coordinate 1,436,340 of JARHVA010003782.1, forward strand.
AATGTTTTTTGGGTCCTTAAACCCAATTTTGACTTATATTTAAAAATATTTAAATTTAAACGTGTATATTTTATTGATAAAAAAATTATTTTTAAACTTTGATTTGAGTTTATTTCTAAGATTTCATTTAATATCATTATTTCATTTGATTTTAAGCCATTTTAAACTATATATGTTTTTGATTTTATGTATTGTTTTAAAATTTAAATACATAGGGTGAAAACATAGTAGGATAATCATGGAATTGATTACTACTCCTTGTATAAGGAGGTTGAGACCATAAAACATTTACTAGTCACTTGTCCTTATACATTCAAATTTTGGGTAGAGATAGATAGCATGATAAAAATTAGGGATGATTTGTAAGGAAAAATAATGGGAATATTATTTTAGAATTTTTATTTTAATAATTTATTAAAATATTTTAGGGCCCTACCACTAATTTTGTCCTCAGGTATTTGACTGGCTAGGAATGATCATATTTTTCAAGATAGTTATATTCCTATATTTAAATATTTGTCCTGAATTTGTGCTAATTTTGAAAAATTAAATAAATAACCTAATAATAATATTTATATATAATTTAATCACCCAAACATTGATATTTTTTGTTCATGGGGATACTTTGATGGTTCTAGTTAAGGCACACTAGACTTCTGTGGGGCTGGTGGTATCATATTCTACAATTTGATGCATTTCATCAAATTTTAGGTAGGACTTAGAGGATTAATTGATTTTTATAACTTATGGTACTTAAACATTTGTGTAAATTAGTGGTGAATAAATGGGTGCAACAGTTTCAGGTTTATAGTGACTCATAGTTGGTTATAAAGTGGATAATCAAGGTTTATAGACATGAATTTTTGACTTTATTACCCTTTTTTCAATTAGGTAAATAGGATTTTGATGTTTTTGTTAATTTTTAATTCATTTATGTTTTATAGGATCTTAATTAAAAGGAAAAATATCTTATATAAGGATGAAATATTGCTGAAGGAAGATAAATGAGTACATTTTGAATTCATAGATGGGGAAATATTTATTGAGTGCACTCTTTTTGTGAGTACTTACTAAAGTGAATTAATTGTAGATTGGTGTTATTTGGGTTTTTTAATCCAAAACTAAAAATATTTGGTTGAAAGATAATTCAAGAAACAAGAACAATACAATTCAAACAATGTTATCTCTGAGAAGAGATGTTTTATTGATCAAATTTGCAAACCCAAACATATGATTATGTCTGAGAAGAGATGTCTGATTTCCATTTTGGGTTACATATTAATTTATACATTATTTTAATATGAGGGTAATATTTTTAAGGTCACCAATATAGAGGGAGATGAATTGGTTTGACTTCCATGATTTACAACAATATAAAATTTGAGGAATTACTATTTTTAGACTGCACTACTAAAATTGAAATTTAGGACATTTCCATTGGGGTTTTTAGGGTAAATTCATCAAATGGAGATCCATGACATCTAAAAATTTTCTCCTCATTATTATATTTCCAAGTTTTCAAATGGTGAGTCAATTGGAGCTACGGTGCAAAAGTTATGGCTCCTAGAAGTTTCGGCATCAATTGGGGTGGACCCATCACTTAAATTGTCGTCTAAATTGTTATCCAGATCAATGTTATTTATTTTTATTTATTTTTTATGGTATTTTATTATCTTGAGTTTATTTATTTTTATTTTTATTCCATTTCATGGTCCTTCAGTTATACCTTGCACATAGATGTGGTGGTGGAATTCTTTAGGGTTTCAGTTTATACTTTGTCATTGTTATTCTAGTTTTTGACTTTTTGTTGGGGTTTTCTCTCTGGAATGTTATTTGTAGAATTTTTAAATGTAATTTCATATTTTATTAATATTAAGTTATGCTTATTTACTTTGAAAAATAAATAAATAATATAATGTAAAACAAACAAACACAATAACTTAGTAGGCTAATCATCAAAATATATTTATCACCATAGTAACATGAAGAGGATTGTGCTATATTTATTATTATTGTTATTTTTATTTTTATTTTTATTTTTATTTTTATTTTTATTGTTATTGTTATTGTTATTGTTATTTTTATTGTTATTGTTATTGTTATTGTTATTGTTATTGTTATTGTTATTGTTATTGTTATTGTTATTGTTATTGTTATTGTCATTTTTATTGTTATTGTTATTATTATTAGAGGATATGTGTTGGCACATATTTATTTTATATGTTGTGTTAGTATAGATACAAAGGTTAGACTATTGTTGTGTATACCCATATATCTTAGCACACATTTCATGGATGCTCAAATAACTTTTTATAATGTTTACTAAAACTTTTTGAGGTAATCATGTATTAAAATAATTTTTGAGTATTCAAAACATTATTATTTTTATTTCATTTTGTTTATGTTATTATTTATTGTAGTTCATATTTGGTATATGTATGCTTTTCATATCTGGTCATTATTACATTCAATGTAGTGACATATGAATTTGATATGATGTTTGTGATCCTTAATCTATCTATGTTGTGGATATAATGTAATCATAGTAAAAATAATGAATGGAAATTTAAATGTTATGGTAAAGAATAACAATAGGGTATCTATAATGCACTCTATTATCCATTTATTCCTATAGCACAATATTTCGAAAATGATCTTTAACACTATTATTGGAGAGGACATATATATAATATTTATATTTTTAATTTTTAATACACCTAAAGGTGTTCTTAAAGTATACCTTTGGTTGGTAAACATATTAAACTCTTTAAAATATTGTTAATTATCTAGCAACCACCACAATGAAGTCAAGTGATCCATATTTATCAACAATTCATAATTTATTATTATAAATATTTACATTTTAGTTGGCATTTTTATTTATGATAATGATGAGGATTTTTGGAGACTTTCTATAATTTATACTATATTATTATCAATATGGAGGCTAAACCATGGTTGGGTGGGAATGTAACATTATAGTTTGTTCCTCGGGTCTATTTCCCCTTTGTCTCAGCAAAATTTTAAAATAGGCTCCATTAAATTATTTCAAGTTATCATGAATTATTTTATAAAGTCCATTGTCCACATGTGGTTATAGGATGTAATGACTAAAGAATATGTAACTAGAAACTGCATAAATAAACACCTTAAAATATTTGAGCTAATCATGAACTATAATAATTGTTGAGCATGTAAAAAATTATCATTTTAATTGTTTTTTGTTAAGTTTTTATATTTTGTAGGTCATACTCACTATAAACATGCTTAATATATCATATAATTAATTCACTCAACATAGTGACACATAAATGTTATAGTTTTAAATATATATATTTTTTTAAATTTGCATTTTTTATAGCATCCTTTATTACTTCAATGTGTTTTGTTTTCTTGTACCAAACAATCACTCTATAGATGTAGATTAATTATACATTTTTTATTTCCCTAAAAAGGTGAGGCCCCTTTATATTTTTAATTGTATTGTCTTATGTACATTAAAATTTACTCAAAATTTGAAGTTAATGAAGCACGTTACAAAAAAAACTTATCCATAAATTATTCTTGTTGATGTATTTATATGCAATCATGCGCATCTAAGGGATGATGACTACAAGTAATTACCTCAAATATATAAAAAAAATTAATTGAGTTATTATACATAGAGATAAATTTTTATTTACTTCATTGAGTTATTATACATGTAGATAAGATGAGGAGAAAATCTCTTATATTTTTAAAAAAACCTTTTATCAACTTATATGATATTTTTGTCATGTTTATTATTAAGTAGATAAATTTAAATTTTTATTTTTAGGATTTTATTTTATTTTTGACCGTTATTACATTCTATTTTAAATTAATTTTTAATTATATATGTTTTGTATGTTATGTGTTCTTTTGAGGAAAAGGGGATTGGACATTCAAAGGATAGTTTTAGTCATAAGTTTTGAAGTTAAAAATTAAGTATATATATATAACAAGACATCATCATGTAAAGGACACAATTGTAGTGAAACATTTATTCATGTGCGAAAAATTGTGTTCCTAGATTTAGTATATGTTTATCACATTGCTTCATATTTGTTATAAAAATGAATATATTCTAAATAATTTTTAAAAATGTGGTCACATGGTCTACAATGATGCAATTTATAAATATAGTTGTGTCTTATGGTCATATTTCTCAAGGATCTCAACATTGATTTCTTAGATATTTCACAACTTATTTCTAAAATTTAATAAATTTATTTTAATAAGAGTTTGAATATTTCATCATCACATTGGTTTTAAGATTTTGAAAAAATCAATTTTATAGACAAATGGATTTCTATATTTATGTTACCACATTGTGTATGAATGCATATCAATTCTAAAATATGGTTGCATAGATAAGACATATGAGCTATTTGAAAAAAATAATTAATTTATTATAAAATACACTAATGTAATGAGTGAATTGATCTAAATGAAATATCAGTTATAAATGTCCCATAAAAGAGAATAGACTTTATTTTTTTTAGAAACTTAATATAATGCATACTAAATATGCAAACCATTAACTAATAAATATTTCACAACTAATGCAATGATTATATGATATCCCAATAAAATTTATTTTTATATTTAAAGTGTTTAGTTTTAAGTATTTATCTTGAGATGAAAACATGTATATTTTAAAGTTTTACTTTCAAGTATGACCATTATTATTTAATTTGAGTTTTATGTCCTTTTAAAATGTAGATGTTGTTAATGTTGGGCATCATTTTGTAGGTTGAATACGAACATGTATGGACTTGGTAGGATTATTTAAAAAAATGTCTAATACCATAAGAACATTTAGAAGATTATCTCAAAAAAATATTGATAGTACAATTTTTTATAATGATAAGATATCGACAGTATAATTATCAAGGTAATTTATTTATGATTACAATACTTTTGAGAATTTGTATTAGAACCTTATAATTATATCTACTATGAAATTAAAAATATAGATGTTATCTGAGAATTTGGATGGGTATGAGACATTAATTTTAGGCACATGGATTGATTCCCATCTATAATTAATATGTTTCTTAGAGAAACAAACACATTATGTAATATTTCATCAAAATATTTGAGTGAATTGTGAACTAAAATAATTTATATTTATGCCCACAATTACTAGTTTGGTTTGTTGTTGGTTAATTTGTATGTATTGTTTTCATACATTATATAATTATATTCCAATAATAAAGAGTATATTTAAATAGTTAATTTTATGTATAACCATCAATATTTAATCTAATTTTTAAATCCTTTTTAGTTTCAAATTTCAATGATGTTTTATATTATTTTTCAAGCTAAATAAAAAGGAAAATTTATCCTAATAGGATAATAAATGACAATAAATACAACCAGATAAATATTAATATGATTTATAGTATAAATATTGAGGTCTTCTATTTCTTGTATAAATATTTGGGAGGATTTATGTTGGCACCTTGTGATTATATTTTCTATGTTTTCATGGATATATAGATTAGCTAATTGTTGAAGTGGGTATGGGACACTAGGGGGGTACATGTCTATGTTTCCATATGTCTTATAAATATTTCATCCGAGACCAATAAAACTATTTTAACATTATGATGTATTTGAAGTTAAAGGATTTTACTAAAGGATATCCTTAAACCAAATATCCCACAAAAGCAACATTAAAAAGAGACTAACTTTCTTCCTGATGAAAGGAAATATAACGAAATGGTGATGATTTTATTAATTTCAAAAGAGGAATTACAAATTACACACATTAAATTAAAATACTAATACAATATAAAAAAGGAGATATGTTACAATATTTTTGAACTGATTACCCTTCCCAAAGATCTTCTTTTTGGTCTACTAATTGTAGCTCAAGTGATATTTTTTTTCTTAAAGGTAAGGTTGTGTTTATATAAATACATAATCCACCTCATTATATTTATCAACTAATTCACCTACCAATTCCATAATCAAATGCATATGATAGTATTGATGTCCATAACACATTGAGTTGGGATGAAGTATCAATTATTTTATTTCCAAGGTCATGCATAATAAAATTAATATTATAGGTAGATGAAAAAAATTCATTCTACCAGCTATAAGGAAACCTCTATCTATGTATCTTCATTTTATATATACTCAAACCTTTTGTAGGTTTTATATTATTATGTGATTCTAATATTTAACCAAAATCCTTCAATGGCCCAAAAATAATCCCATAGGTGTTTTCAATCATTTTAAGAAACTTTTTAATGTCTTATTACTTCATTTTATGCTCACAACATTTTCCATGATTGAAAATTTAGAATGAAATTATATAGTTCCTTAAAATCGATTTTATCAATTTATGGAGATTCATCCATATGTACCATATTTTGATGTAATGTAATGCATAATATCTTGAATTTTTTCTTAATATATATGCATGCATTAAGATGTCTTGGTATGAAATGACATGTTTTATATCCTTGTGAAATAACCCCTCAATTTTTTTTTGGGAATTTCTAAATTTTAGAGTACAAAATGACACTACATGTTGGAAAACAAATAAAAATGATGTCATGAGACAACATACTATTTAGTTTCAAACCCATGAAATTGAAACCAACATCCTTTTAGGTGGTAGAAGACACATAACCAAGGTTACCTTATCATCAAAAGATTCTATAAGGGAGCTCTTTGTAAAAAAGGAGGATATAATTTGGGGGTGTGTGTGTGTGTGTGTGTGTGTGTGTGTGTGTGTGTGTGTGTGTGTGTGTGTGTGTGTGTGTGTGTGTGTGTGTGTGTGTGTGTGTGTGTGTGTGTGTGTGTGTGTGTGTGTGTGTGTGTGTGTGTGTGTGTGTGTGTGTGTGTGTGTGTGTGTGTGTGTGTGTGTGTGTGTGTGTGTGTGTGTGCGCGCGTGCGTGTGTGTGTGTGTGTGCGCGTGTGTGTGTGTGCACATCAATAGATTCCAAAATTTATACTCAGTGTAGGGACACCTCATGGGACCATTTAAAGGTATAATAATGCTACTTAAGTATCTAAATATCCTAAGAGAGTTATTTTTTAAGTTTAGAGAGTAAAATTTATTCATTCATGCCTCTATAACCATGATTTATGGAGAAACAATATATGCTAGGGTAGATAACTCTATAATTACACTCAAGGTTAAACCTTAGGATAATAAATTTATAAAAATTAAATCATCGATATCAATATCAAGTCACAATGATAAAATTATGATGCTTTGGATTACATTATTTATCATAACATCCATTACTTAGTTTTGAGATCAACATGTACCATTTTCAAAAAATGGGGACCCCATAAATTTTTTGGATCATCCATCATAGGATATACCTTACCCTTAGTATCACATAGATAAAACCACATTCTATGCCTTGAAAGATTTATAAGTCATGTTAATACATAAACAAGTGTTAATGAGGTATTTTATTTAATATTTCATTAATGTGTAATTCTCTAATATTTATAGTGATTTATATTATTTATAAGTATTATTACAATGGTTTAAATTTAAATATCCAATATATGATCCCTATAACTCGATGAAGGTTACTTAATTAAGATTAACTTAATCATGGTCTAACTTTAACTATAAAAAATTTCCTATTTGAGACTATGATGTACCTTGATCTTAAATTATAGACTAAGTGCCAAGTCAGATTTTGTACTCAAACTTTATGACTTTAGATTTTTCCCTTTTCCTTTTATCTCATGACTTTCTATCTTTCACACCTTTTCATTTGGTAAGATCCCTACACTATCTCAACCTCAATTGACATGTGGCAGTGTCACATACATTGGTCACTTGACTGCATAAAGTTTTAGACTTTGTCATGTATCTTCAAGCCTTTGAAAAAATAAGCAACACCATGATGCCATAAGTGTGTTACACTTGTCATTAATTAACAACATTCCAAGTTTATAGAGTAATTTTTAAAAAAAATGACCTCTTGACCCAATAGGAGTCTGCCACTTGTCATTCAATCACGACATTCTAAGTTTACTATGGAAGTTAAAAAGTTTAAAACCACAAGACCAAATTGGAGTATTTTGATTTTAATTTAGTCATGGAATTCAAATTTTATGAAAAATTTACAAGTTCATGACCTTGAAACCCAATGAGAGTTTTCCATTTATCACTTTGTTACAACATTCTGGCTCACGAAGGAATTACAACTCAATCATAACATGAAATATGGCACCCAATCATGGCTTTCTAAGAATACTGTCATTTTTTAAAGTCTCAATATAATTATATCCTATCACATTATGTCACTTGGTACTCATTTATGCCCCCCATAGCTAAGGTACAATGTTCCAATTTCATAATACTATGACTACATGATAAGATGAGACCTTGTAGTTAGTTACCTAATCTTGGGTAGCTAAAAGTGATGTGGAAGCCATGTGGAAATTAGAATCAATGGGATGAAGACAAATGGACCCCTATCTCATGGTGATAACATTATCAAAATAATATATGAAACCCAATGAATGTGTGATCGAATCAAAATGTGACACTTGAAATGTCGTGGCATTTGGGTCCATCAAAAGTTTCACATAATGAAATCATGTAATAGTGTGATCCAATAATAGCTTTCCATTTGGAAAACCATCAAATTTTCCAATGACACATCATCTAAAGTGTTAAAGAGTTTGAGCAACAAAAAAATTAGAGAAGAGTGATCCAATCAAAATATGACACTTGGTAGAGTATCATAAAATCTAACCATATGGTTAAATATTCAAAATATAAGGCTAAAGTGCCTGAAAGGGAACAAAGTGTTGATTACATATAAAATAAAATACCTAGCTGGAATACAACTATTCACAAAGCATTAGTTGTAGGTGTGAATTAAATTTTGATGGGACTTGTTTTGGTGGATATAGAGCCAATTCAATTCTCTAAAAAAGTCAAGCCTGAGATAATAGGACACATGGATAAAGTGAAGGCATTCATTAGATGATTCCGCAAATTAAAATTTTGAAGATGTTAGAATAGAACTAAAGATCCAACCCATATTTAAATTAAATTAAATTAAGATACTTTCCATTTATGATTCACATTTTTTAGTTTAAATTCTAAGTTTAGAGTTTAAATATTACCATCTCAAAGTAATAGGTTCACCTTTAGTTGTTATCTTCTAAGAGTTTCAAATCATTATGTGAGTTTTTTAAGGAATTCTATGCATTTCTTTGCCATTAAATAAATCCATGAGCTTGTCAATGTTAAAATATAAAACCATGGCCAAACCTGAAACATCTAGATCCAACAAGCAGGAACAAGTCCCACTCCTCTACTCTTATGGGACAAATATCATCTTTCATGATACTAATTTCAACTCTATAGATTACACAAAGTCTATATATCTATACTTTCTTATTCTATAATATTGGGATCTTAATCATCATCAACATCAACAAAATCTCATCTTCGCACCTCTGGAGCAAGATATCCATTTATTAGCCTTCTTTTCTTTGATGAATTTCATGTTATAGTCTTTCTTATTATATTTTAAAAATATTCCCTCTTTGAATAGGGAATATTCTTTTTTTTAGAACATGAGAAACTTCTATCTATCAACAATTATCATGTAATCGGTTCTTTTGTAACCAATCTAACCATCTTAGGCATAAAATAGGCCTACACATAGGGGTTTCCCCCTTCATTTGTAATTTAGAACATTACTTTTCTGAATGCAAATAGAAAGAGGAATGATTGAAATTTGTTTATTGTTTCATTATTTTCATATTTTCTTATTTCTCAAGAATTATAAATGAAAGATTATTTCATTTTTCTAGTGACTAAATATGATAGTGGTATTTCCAATTCATCTTTTTAGTTTGTGCTTTCTTATACTCTAATGAAATTTTTCTATGTATGTTTTGATTCCATTATACTCTATAAATAAATGTGCTCAAGGAAATTTGTTATAGGTAGATATTTTAAAGCATACTTTTTAGATATATGCATTTTATTTACCCCAAAATCACCATTGAATTTATGGTATTTTGAGTCCAGCACTATAATCTCATGAATGATGGTTTTATTTGTACTATTATAAGTAAAAACTAAAGGAAATTTGTTAATATTTATTATTGCAAGGCACATCTTCTTTTCTTCTAATCCCTTCTTTACCTTTTGATTTTATTAACATGAATCACCTTAGTTTATTGCTCACTATAAATTTTCATCCACTTGTTTTAGTTTGGGAAATAATTGGAAAGATTAAAGTAATTTACATCATAATAAAAAGAAGAAATTTTAGATATATTGTGTCACTACAAAGCCACTATTGTCCCTACAATAGGGTCTACTTCTCAACTAAAAGTGGTAGTCATATAATCATTCCATCAAAACTAAATCAATCCTTAAGTTATTTCAATATCTACATAATAAATTGAGATAGTATTGTTTTTTTATTCGCATTATCTGCTTGACACAAATATACATCAATAGGAGAAAAGTTGTTGCTAGCATGGGGGATTTCTTCTTTATTTGTTTTGAGTAAAATTGTAGTGTAGTCTGGTTGACATATTTAATAATTTATTTAAATACACAAATATTGTTGTAAATACTACAAATTCATTTCACCTTCTATGGGATCTTTGTAACTTTTGAAATATTTTTGTGCAAATGTGTTTATTATAAAATATCCTTGAGATACTAGATTAGGGCTGAAGACATTTTCGCATTTCCCCTCTAATCTATTTTAATTTCATCTAAAGGAATTAAGGATAGGCATGCCATTAAATTCTATGGATATATCAAGCTTTATTTCATCTATATTTATAAAATACTGCATAATTTGAACTAAGAGCTTTATATATGTGGGAAATAAGTATAAACATCAATGTCTAGTTGATTATTTGTGAAAGATCACTAAGACAAGTCTTTAAATATCTAAATTGGGTTTGTTCACATATTATTAAGATATTATTTCCATGATTTCACTCTTTAAATATTTTTATAAACTTAATACATCAAGGGCTACTTAAAATATCCTATTTAACATTAATATTTGCATGTTAGACTAAGTTTTTGCTAAAAGTTCATATAGGCTTTGAAGCTTTGAACAACACAGATCACGAAAGGTAAAATAATACCACTATTCTTCATCATGGACCTTATTATGGGGTTACTTTAGGTTAATTTGGCTAATCTTTACCTTATTTAGCAATATTTGATGATCATTTATGGTATTTTGGATTTTAGGCATAAATTCTTCACATAGCATCCTAGAATTACCTAGGATTTAAACTAGATCTCATTTTGAAACTAGAGTTCCCCTTGAATACTTAAAAATCCATCACAAAGATAAAGATGATAAATGGAACCATAAGAAGTAAAAATCTCACCCTAATTCTCCAATAAACTATAATTTACCTCTTCTATTTCACATTCATCTAGTCATGACATGATTAGGAGGATCATCCATGAATGTGTCCAGCCCTATGCATGATTTACCTAGGAGCCCTAAAAATTACCTCTCCCTCTTTAGCCCATCTAGATTCATAACTGATGAGGAACATATCAAGTCATTTAAGTTATCTCTTAGGCTTTTAACATCATCCATGAAGATGTAGCCTATAGACTCTTCTCATTTACCTTTAGAGAAGTAGCCTATGATTGGTTCTTCAATTTACTAGAGGATTCCATCATAGGGTATAGCTAGTTTAAATATTCCTTTATTGTAAAATTAAAAAGGATCATTATCCCTAGGATTATTTACCAATAATTTACTATCCTAAAGTGAGACCTGATTGACCCCATAATAACTTTTAATGCTAAGTTATAGAAGATGTATAGCCTCACCATAACCCCAATCGACTTGCAAATGATCTGGCACTTGAAATTTATAAAAATGTAGTAGACCCAATGACTTATGTATTTATACATAGGACCATAAACATCAATACTCTACCACTTGCATATGCAAAGGCCATACACATTGTTGAGAATATGCATCCACAAGGGCACCCTACCTTTTTTATCCCAAACATAAACCTAGTTTTGCCTATTCTAACCCTAGTTCCAAATGCAAATTGTAATGTGCCTACATTAAATACAAATAATTGGCATTAATAAGTTACCATTAATCCATGTAGCTTCTATTCAATAACTAGGATTCTTCAATCAATCTAATTTTGGGGCTCATCCCCAAAACAAAAATCAATCTTTGGTCCCTATGAACAATTCCAATACCAATAATTTTATCTAGAACCCTATTTAGAACACTAATATTGACTCTTTAAAGGGATACTTAGAATAAATTAAGGGAATGGTCCAAAAAATAGGTAATGACTTTATGAATTTTCAAAGGCAAATGGGAAACATGGGGGAAATTTCTAATAAAAATTACAAGTTTTAAAAGTACAATATAACTTTGAACTGGTCAAATAATAATAATAATAACATTAAACCCCTATCTAATAAGATGCCTAAAATAAGCATTTATTAATTGGATTTTCCCAATTGGTGTAGGGTCTATAACATGGCTTGACATGGAGAGATAGACTACATAGAATTTTGCAATGCCTTTAAAATGTTTTGAGGTAAGCTGGAAAGTTATGAAGTTATCCCAGATAATCAAAATAATATTGGTAATTCTAAAAATATAAGAACATTGAATAATGGGTCCAAAGATACTAAAATGGCCCTGATGTTTAAAACTTACAAGTTTCTAGACCAAGAAGATAATGAGCCTAAAAACAACAGAGATGAGATCTATGATTTCAAATAGTACCAAAAGAATAATTATGCCTTAATGAATAGAGCTCAAAAGGAACCTATAACAACTTCCACACCACATAATATAGTTGACACATCCCTATATCATAGAACTAATAATGATACTCCTCTTCCTAAGGGAAAGGATGTTCAACCAACTACAAAGCCTATTAAGAATAGGACATAGTGAGGGGGGGTGAATTAGTATATCATATATATTATAAATATTTCACTTAGTAAAATTCCACTCAATCATACATTCAAGATATGTAATAAAATTGAAATAATAATATGCACCACATGAGATAGATAGATAGAGAGAGAGAGAGAGAGAGAGAGAGAGAGAGAGAGAGAGAGAGAGAGAGAGAGAGAGAGAGAGAGAGAGAGAGAGAGAGAGAGAGAGAGAGAGAGAGAGAGAGAGAGAGAGAGAGAGAGAGATTTACATGGAAACAAATATGGGAAAAACCATAGAGAAAAATCTCAAGTATATGAATGAGCACCAACTCAAATTACAAAGTCTGTTATCAAGAACTTGTAGGATCACCAACCCCTTTACCATGCACCAACACATCAACTATTTATGAGCACTAACCCATAAGAGCACCAATGTATATAAAACATAACTATCTCTCAATGTTTCTTTCTCAACAAATGATATAAATATACAATATCTCTTTCTATTCTCTCATCTTTTCTTATATAAAAATACCTACAAAACATGCACTCTATTGAATAATACAAATGGCTTCCCAGTCCTCCTTTTATAGCTTTCCAAATGACCTTTGGCATTCACCCTTTTTTACCATTCAAACCTCATGGAAAATGGCTCCAAATTTGCATGACCCTTTGAATCCTTTCATTTAAAAAGTCACATGGTGACCCCTCATGATAAAATGCATCATTTCCCCTTTTTTATTTATCTTGGTGACTTTTTGAATTCCTCAAGGTGACCCTTCATGATAAAATGCACCCTTCCTCTTTTATCTTCACTTGGTGACTCTTTGAATTCCTCAAGATGACCCTTCATGGGAAAATGCATCTTTTGCCTCTTTTGTCTTTACCTCATGACTCTCTGACTTCTTTATGGGACCTCTTTTAACTTTATGTAACCAAAAAAATATTTTTTAATATTAAATAAATATCAACACACTTTAGCCAAAATATAAACATTAAAAACACCTTTATACATTAAATGTTATGGGGACTTTGTCCCCAACAATGTTAGACCTTTGACATCAATGCCAATATTTCCAACAATCTCCCCCTTTGTCATTGATGGAAACCTCAAACTAAAACTACCACATATTGAAACCTATTCTTGTACCTATTCTTTTAATTTTTGTTGTACCTATTTATTTACTTCTACCCCTTTGACATCAATGGAAAAGGATCTATCCTAGAGATAACACTTAGCTCCCCCTCAACTGATGATGATCCTCAATGGTAGGAAGTAAAATAAATTAATCCCAAATTCTCTCACAGATACTTTAATGTGTCCTTTGGCAGTGCCTTTATGAAAATATATGCAATCTATTCTATAGTACTAATATATTCCAACTTTACCTATTGATCTGCATCCTCCTCTCTCAAAAAGTGATATTTGATAGGAATATGTTTTTTTCTTGAATGCATCAATGGATTCTTAAAAATATTAATAACACTCTTGTTGTCACAAAAAATATAAATAGGTTCACCATATTTTACCTTGATGTCTTCTAAATATTGATTCATCCAAAGCACTTTAGTACAACACAACACTACAGCAATATATTCTAATTTAACTATCGAAAGTGATACTAAGTTATGATTCTTTCTTAGCCATGATACTAAGATATCACTAACAAATAAATATTCTCCACTTGTACTCTTTATGTCATCTAAACAACCTACCCAATCTAAATTTGTATAAGCAACCAAAGTGAAATCTCTATATGTGGGATACCATAATCTATAATCCAATGTCCCCTTGACATATCTTAATATTTTCTTCACCAACAAAACATGACTCTCCTTTGGGGCTATCTAATATCTCAAAACCATGTCTACTACATGCATGATGTCTGGCCTCGATGCTATCAAATATAAAATACTACCAATCATAGATCTATACAAAGATTGATCTATAATATGTGAATCTTCATCCTTACTCACCTTGCTCCCTATACCCATTAGTGTGCCAATTGATGCACAATCCTCAAAACCAAATTTTTTCAACATCTCCTTGGCATATTTACTTTGAGATAAGAAAATTATTTTATCTGACTAAAATATTTGCAACCCTAAGAAAAATGACAATTCTCCTAGCATAGATATCTCAAATTATTTTTGCATATTATCAAAAAAATATTTTGTCATATTTTCAATGTTATCTCCAAATATTATTTCATTAGCATAAACCATAACAAGCAACTAATGATTACCTTCTATTTTGATGTAGAGATTACTATAAGCAAAACCTCTCTTGAAACCATAATTTTGTAGGTACTTATCAAGCCTTACATACCAGGATCTAGGAGCTTGTTTCAATCCATACAATGATTTATTTAATCTAAATACATGATTAATATCATTAGAGATAATAAATACCTTAGTTTTCTCAATGTATACCTCATCTTCTAGATTTTCATTCAAGAAAGCAGACTTGATATCCATCTGAAACACTTTGAAATTCTTAAACATTGCATATGCAAGAAACATTCTAATACCCTCTAGCATTGCCACTAGTGCAAAAGTTTTTTCAAAATATATACCATCAATCTGAGCATATCCTTTGCATACTAACCTTCTTTATTTCTGGTAACTTCACAATATTCATTTAACTTATTTCTATATAACCATTTTCTTTCTATCATGTTTTGATCTGTTGGTATAGGCATTAATTCCCAAGTATCATTCTTTTCTATCTAATTAAATTCTTCATCCATTGCTTTAACCTAATGCTCATCATGTCTACTTTTGAAAAAGTTCTAGACTAAATTTTGAATAACAAAGAAAATTAACTTACTTAGATTCACTTACCATCATCCTTCTAATGCGAACTCCTTCATTTATGTTCCCTATGATGTCACTCTCATTATGATTTATCTAGACATATTTGGATGGGGTCTTGGTGACCTTTTTCTCCTTCTTCTCATCTCATTTGATTATCCAAAATCTTCTTCTTCAATGATTTTAGTAATGTCTATCAGATCACTGGCTCTTTATGCTACATATTCATCTATCTTGACACTTGCAATTTCAACTACCTTCTTGGTTATTTTGTTATAACATTTATAAGATTTAATTTTGTAATAATATCCTAGAAATATACCTTCATCTATTCTAGATTCAAACTTACCCAATTTTTCATTGGTTCCCTTTATGAAGCATCTATTATCAAAAACTGTAAAATAATCAATAGTAGCTAGTTTATATTTCCATAACTCATAGGGAGTTTTATCACTATTCAATATCAACAATGCTCTATTCTAGATATGCACTAATGTGCCTACTGCCTCTCTCCAATATTTGTTTGGTATCTTGGATTCATTTAGCATCATCCTCACCATCTCTTAAATTGTTCTATTTTTTTCTCAACTACTCCATTTTGCTATGGAGTTCTAGCTGTTAAATAATGTCTGTTTATCCCATGGTTTTCAAAATACTCAATAAAGTTATCTAACATGAATTCTCCTCCTCAATCTGAACTTAGGCACTTAATCTTCAAACTAGTCTCATTCTCAACTAAAGACTTGAATACTTTTAAGTGGTTGAAAGCTTCTGATTTTTTCTTCAAAAACATCACCCAAGTCATATGTGTAAAATAATCAATAAGAAACATGAAGTATTTCTTACCTTGAATATTTTGAGTTTCTGTAGGTCCACATAGATCAATGTGAATAAGCTTTAACATCTGAGTGTTGAGTATTCTTTTGTCTTGAACTATATTCTGACCTAATTCCCATGCTGACATGTTTCACAAAGCATGCTGGAGGGCTTAGTAATATTTGGAAGATCTCTAAATACTTATTGATGATGTTGACAAGATTATGAAAATTTATGTGTCCCATTCTCTTGTGACATAGCTAACATTCCTCAACCTGACTCAAAAACATCTTTAACCTTTGATATCTAATAACATTTATAATTTTTTATTTGTCCTCTGAGCATCTGCAATCAACACATCTAAATATTTTCTCCTAATTTCATAACCTTATACATAATTTTTTTTTGTGTTTCCCTAACCACACTTTTTACTTACTTTCAAAAAATTATGCTTAAAACATTCTTCATACAAAACATTTTCAGTCTTAGTTCAACCATTATCAAAACTTAATGTACCTTTTTTGGCTATTCTGGTAGTGGTATTGTCTATAAATTTCACTGTGCCACCATTGATATTATTTAGAGTTATAAAATTTATCTTGTCTCCTATCACATGCCTTAAACATTTACTATCAATTAACCATGGATTTTCTTCATTTCTTGCATGCAAAGCTCTCTGGACTAACATAGACTTTTTAGGTTGTTTCTTTTTCCATGAACCTATCTGATCTTTCATCTTAATGAGTGGAGCCTTGAAACTTTGGTCCTTATTGATTGACTCAAAACACTTCTACAATGTTAGGATATGTGTGTAAAATTATTACACTTATAACATACAATGGCCTCTTCATCAAAGCCTGATAGAAGAGAAAAAGAGTTGTGGCATGTACTTGACTCTACATGAGTTTCCTTCTCCTTGTTTCTAAAATTGTTAGCTCTTTTCCAACAGTCTATTTTATTATAACCATAACCATTACAATAAAAACAATAACCATGAAAATATAATATGTTCTAATTTATGTAAATTTGACCTAGTTGTCTTTTGTAGCTATGTTCCTTCCAGCCTTCTTTGTTTGAGCTATCTTCTGTAGTCTTAACTTCTTCCTGTTTTATTTCTTCTTTGGTAAGGGGTTCAACATAGCTCTTTTCATTTTCAAATCTGATACCTATTTTATCTGATATTAACTTTTGAATTTCTAATATCTTATTCACATTGTTAGTTCTATTCTCAAATTTTAAATCATTGATAGCTTTATCATTGACTACTTAATTTTTTTCTTGATATCTTCTTTTAAAGAAGCAATTTCAGCAACATACTTTTCACATTCTTTACTTACTTTTTATAATTGAGTTGTTAGATCTTCTTCAGTCTTTTTAGCTTCTTCAATGTGTACTTTTAGATCTTCAATTATTTCCTTTGACCCCTTTTCATTTTTCTCAATCTCGAGATTCAATCTTTGATTCTTCTTCTCAGGATGTTTTAATTATTCTAAGGCAAAAATGAGTTCTCCTTCTAGATTCACCTCAACTTCATCATGTTATTCTTCTTGATCATCTATAATTTAACTTGTAGAGGCATCTTCATGTATGGTCATGAATAGAATATCTTGTTCATCTAAGTCACTAACACCACTATTTTCAACTGAGCTAGGATCTTTAGAATATAAACTCTTTTTCGTAAATCCCTACTTGTATTTACCTTTGAATTTCTTCTTGTATGTAAATTTTCATTCTTCATTGTCACCATTATTATTATCTAGGCACTTAGCTAAAAAATGTCTAATCTTACCACATTTAAATGATAATTTTCCTTGATATTTACCTTTGCCCTTTTTAATCTTAGAGATGAATAGAGTTCCATTGTCATATTCTTCATCACTAGAGCTATCACTTGATTCTTAAATCTTAGCCTTGTCTTTCTTTGATATCTTGAAAGTAGTTTCCCTTTTTGAGGGTTTCTCTTATTTAGTTTGCATCTCATATGCCATAATAATACCATGTAGTTCATCCATCTTTAGTTTATCTAGATCCTTCATCTCCTCAATTGCTAATACATTTGCATCATATCTCAATCGTAGAGAACTCAAAACCTTTTGTACCATTGTTGAATCTTCTAAATTTTCTCCAAGACATTGAATTTGATTAAATATTTGATTAACCCATAAAAGATAACTTGGTATATTTTCTTCCTCTTCCATCTTCAAAATCTCAAACTATCTTCTAAATGTATGGAACTTAGCTTGTTGAAACTTTCCTTCACCTTTGTAAATATTCTCAAGTTGTACCCAAGTCTGATGAGTATATTTACATTGCATAACTTTAAAAAAAATTGATTCACATAAATCACATAAAATACCATTTAAAGCCTTAGAATTATTTTCACTTGGCTTTTTTTCATAGGAGTAGTTACAAGTGTCTGTGGCTATTCATATTCCTCCATCACTGCTTGCCAAATGTCAAATCCAAGGGCCATCAAGTAAGTCCTCATCCTTATGATCCAAATGGAATATATTATCCCATCAAATAAGGGTGCCTTATTTGTATAAAAACCTTCATGTGAACTATTCATTGTGTTTTCCCTGATCTACCTTCACGTTGTTAAACTCTTTCCAAAAAAACTTGCTCTGCTACTACTTGTTAAGCACATGATATATTGAGAGGGGGTGAATCAATATGTCATATATATTATAAATATTTTATTTAATCAAATTCCACTTTCTCATATATTCAAGATATGCAATAAAATTGATACAATAACATGCACCACACAAGATATATATATATATATATATACCATATTTTTACATAGAAACCCAATGTTGGTAAAACCATGGAGAACAATCTCAAGTATATGAATGAGCACCAGCTCAAATTAAAAAGTTTTCAAGCATGAACTTGCAAGAGCACCAACCCATAAGATCACGAATACCTCTTGTGTATAAAACACAAATATCTCTTTATGTTGCTTTCTAAACAAATGATATAAATCTACAATCTCTCTTTTTATTCCCTCTTAGTTTATTATATAAAAACAATTACAAACAATGCACTCTCTTGCATAATACAAATGGCTTCCCAAGCCTTTTTTATATCTTTTCAAATGAACTTTGGCATTCACCCTTTTTGACCCTTCAATCCTCATGGAAAATGGCACCAAACTTGCATGACCCTTCAAATCCTTTCATTTTAAAAGTCACACGGTGACCCTTCATGAGTAAATGCATCATTTCCCCTTTTGTCTTTATCTTGGTGACTTTTTGAATTCCTTAAGGTGACCCTTCATGAGAATGTGCCCTTCCTCTTTTGTCTTCACTTGGTGACTATTTGAATAATTCAAGATGACCCTTCATGGGAAAATGCATCCTTTCCCTCTTTTGTCTTTACCTCATGACTCTTTGACTTGTTAATGGGCCCTCTTTTGACTTTATACAACAAAAAATATATTCATTAATATTAAATAAATATCAACACACTTTATCCAAAATATGAATATTAAAAACACCTTTAGACATTATATGCTATGGGGCCTTTGTCACCAATAATGTTAGACCTTTGACATCAATGATAATATTTCCAATAGATCCTACTACAACTACATCCAAAAGAAGATACAACATTATGGAAGACATGAAGAATATTAAAGCCAATATTTTATTTCATGAGCTTGCTCAAATCACTAAGCAACATGATTTACTAATAAAATCATTAACTAAGAATTAAGACAAAGGTAAAGCCAAATATGTGAATGTGAATGTAGTAATGTATAAAATTAAGGCTGAGGTACATTAATTTGCATTAACTATTAGATTTTGAGGAAGAATGTGCATAATTTTTTAATTAATTCTTGAGCATCTGCTAACATAATACCTATATGTATTTGTGAAAAGTTGGGACTAAGTCCAATCAAGTCTAATAGAGTTGTCATCCAGTTGGACAAGTCAAAGGTCAAGGTGGTAGGATAGCTAGTGAACATTCATATGCAACTAGCTCATGAACCCCAGATTCAACAGTTCATCAACATTCAAGTCATATAAATCCTAAAATCATATGGGATGTTGTTGAGTAGAGATTGGATAAAATCTTTGAGTGGATAATGTTAACATATTACTCACACATGTGGCTATCTTGGAGGGGTTTTACCAATTGAATCCAAATCAAGTGAGAGCTGAGAATGAAGTTCATGATAATAGAATATAATTCTAAGAATGGTAAGGTAAATTTCTAGTCTATCAACTTAGGCATGTATGATCTTAATACTGTTGATTTGAATGAAAGAAACCTAGTGTCTAATGATGAAATATTCTAGATGATGTACTTTGACAGTGTAAGAGCTAAGTAAGGCTTAGGGGATAGTATTGTATTAATGAATTTGGTTAATAAATCATATTTTTCATTTTATACACTTCAAATTACATGCACTAATAACCTTTCAAAGTACCAAGCCTTGATCTTATCACTTTAATTCACCATCAAACATAGGGTAATGAAATTATTAGTCTATGGGGATTCAAAATTAGTTATTATGTAGGTATGTAGTCAATATCAATGGAAGATTTCTTATTTGAGGAAATATAAGTTTAGAACCTAGGATTTGATTGAGATTTTTGAAGTGTTTAACTTTTATTTTATATATATGGATCAAAATCAGTTGGCAAATGTGTTATTTTATGCCGTAAAAATCCTAGCCCTACATGAGGCTCTCAAAATATATAAGTTTATAATTAAAATGATATCATTCCCTTCTATACCATATAATGTTAATCACTTCCAGGTGTTTGATGATGATAATAAAATCATTGATTTCATGAGAAGTTATGGAGTCTTTAAGTCATAGATAATTGATGAATAAAAAGAAGAGCCTGTAAAGGATGTTAAAACTAATGAAGATGGGGTAATCCATCTTAAGAAGAATAGAATTAATAAGTGCATGGTCTCCTTAGAAATGATATTCGATTAAGACAAGTTAAAAAGGGATACCAAGGTACCTAAAGTAAGTGTAAATGACTACAAGCAAATTAATATGGGTTAATTAAGTAGACCCTAGAATATCAACATCAGGTTGGTATATACTAAAGAGGAGTTGACTAAAGTTATTGAAATATTATCTAGATTCAAGGACATCCTTGTATGGTCTTACAAAGGTCTTAGAGTATTCAACACTTGGGTCATCACTCACATGATCCCTTTGAAGGAAGAATGTAAACCTTATAGGTAAAGACAAATATTTGTGAACCCCATTCTAGAGCCTCTAAGTTATAAGGAAGTAAAGAATTTATTAGATGTAATAATTGTCTTCCCAATTAGACATTACACATGGGTGGCCAACCTGACCCCACTCAAGAAAAAAATGATGAAATTATACTCTATGTGGACTTCTAAAACCTTAATAGATCTTCAAAAGGAATAACTACCCATTTCCCTCTTTGGATTAGATAATTCATATGGTTAGTGGATCTCAAATTATTTCCCTTATAGATGTCTTTTATTGCTATAACCAAGTGTTAGTCAACAAAGAAGATAGGATAAATACTACCTTCATGACTAAGTGGAGAATGTTCACATACATAAGGATGCTTTTCAAAATCATCAATATTAGGGATACATTTAAACATTCCATGAATCATATATTCTAAGGAATAATTGGCAAGTTCACTATTATTTACATTGATGGCTTAACCATTTTATCTAAGAACAATAAAGATCACATGATTCACCTTCATCAAGTTCTAAAGAAATGTAAGACCTTTGGTATCTCTCTGAACCCAAAGAATAGTATCATTTGTGTAACTAAAGGTAAGCTCTTGGGACACATAATCATAAAGGATAGTATGTATATTTAACCTAATATAATTAATGTTATGTTTAAGGTTGACTTTCCTAATAGAAAAAAAAGAGTTAAAATTTATTTTTTTTAAAAATAACTTCATACACAAGTTCATTTCAATTTTTACCAAAATTGTCAGACCCCTAAATGTTATTTTGAAAAAATACATGAAGATTGATTAGACACATGAGGGTAAGAAATATTTCCAAGACATCAAGGAAGCCATATTACAAGAACCCATATTGATTAGCCCAAATTTTGATAAATATTTCTATCTTTATTATTTTTCTTCTGATCAAATGATTGATACCCTTTTGACACAAAAATTAGATGATAAGGAGAACCCAATCACCTTTATGAGTACAAACTTGAAGGATGATGAATTGAGATATCCACTCCTAGATAAATAAGTGTATTCCTTGGAAAGGCCATTAAAAAAATCTAATATTACATCCTTAGAAACAAAAATCATGCCATTGGATCTGACCCTACCGTTAAGCTTATGCTCAGCCATAATGAGTTGGGGGAAAGATGAGGAAATTAGATGACCAAGATCCAAGAATAAGACATATAAATTAAGTTGGCCAAGATGTTATGGGGGCAAGGTTTAATTCAATTTATTACTAATAGTAATCCTCATATTGATGTTTTATAAGAAGAAGCAGATCAAGTCTCAAGTGAAGATTGGTACAAGGACATGGTCTATTACCTATTGAATGGAACCTACCCCCTAGAGTTGAAAAGATAATAGAGGATAGCACTTAGGCTCAAATTTTTACACTTCATGATCAAATAAGGAGGTCTTTATAGAAAAAACTATGAAGGGATCTACTTGATATGTGTCTCCATAAAGGAAGTTGTAGACAAACTCAAAAAGGTCCACGAGGAATTGGGAAGCAGATATCCTTTAATTAGAACCATTTCCCAAAAATTACTTAGAGTAGGCTATTACTAGACTACAATATTCAAGGATACACATGCTCACGTTCAATCGTGTCATCAATGTCAAGTGTTTGAAATTAGAGAAATAAGGGAATCCATGCCTTTACAACTAATGATTCAAATAAGGCCAATTTCATAATGGGAATTGGACCTCATTGGAGTCATCAATGCTAACTCTTTGGTAGGCCATACATTTGTGTTAACAATCACTCACTATTGCACCAAGTGGATTGAAGGAATTGCCACTAAGAAATACAGGGCAATTGATGTCATCAAATTATTATAGTGAAATATTCTAACCATATTTAAGACCCCATTGTCTCTGGTATGTGATAATGGTCTAGATTTATAACTAGAGAATTCACAGAGTGGGCCTATGACAACAATATTATTATCAAGTTTTCTTTGAAATATTATTTTCAATAGATAAAAATCCAAAGGAATGTTAGTCACTATTGAAATATGGTATTTGGGTAGATCAAAATAGATACAATAAGGATTTGAATTCATCTCCATTCTTACTAGTGTATGGGAAGCAACCAATATTTCCCATCATATTGCATCTACCTACTTATGAGTTTATGGCTAAATATATGGATGATGTTGAAATAATTCAATCGATAATATTGAATATAATCTAGATGAAAGATACTAGAGATGAATCCTTAAATAATTTTAGCAAAAACCAAGGCATAGTTAAAATTTGGTTTGATTAAAGGGATGAAATCAATAATTTCCAAATTTTAGACTTGGTCTTACTATGGGACAAATCTCATAAGAAAAAAAATCTAGCATGAAAAATTCACACCCCTTTGGATCAAACCATATAAAATTAGACAGATATTAGGTGATAACATATTAAAGTTAAAAGACTTACAAGTAAATGTCATATATCTATCAGTGAACAGATAGTACTTGAAGCACTACTTGTTTGCTACCCAACACCCATACTAACGACTGTGAGTTGGTTTAGTTTAGTAATAGGTAGGTGTAGATTAGTTTCCTTTTTAATTTTAATTTTTTTGTGTTTGATTTTTTTTTTATTTCGTTATATTAGTCATTGTGCATTGTAGCTTAATAATAATCACTCTAGGAAAAGTCCTGAGTTTCTCTTTTATTTTCCCCAAGTTCTAAAATATAAAGGGTGGAAGTGTTAAAACCTATGTACATACCAATATCTTATTGTCCAAAGTTAGAGACTATACTATGTATTGGTTTGGAAATTTTGAAGAATCTAATTTTGAATTTTCCATTTCATGTAGTCTATGTTTTTATTATGATTGTAATCTAGTTGTAATAAACATATGTTTGAGTGGATGAAGGTCTTAGAATTATGAAAGTCCATACATATTGGCACTTAATCTCACATCATAAGATTTCCTTGGTAAAACACAGTCACTAAAAGTGAATGGTTCTTGAGCAAAAGTTTTGAAATCCCTTAAAACATGGCCAATGAACTACTTCTTAACCTCAAAGGGTTTATAAAAAATTTCAAAAATATATGTGTATCAAGTTGAAACAAACTTGACACTATAATTTGAATTCCTTTGAATGTGATTCGAGTAACCTCCACCAGGGATATGGATGCTTGATTAGAAGTTGAACAAGGCCTAGAGTGGAGCCAAAGGTATCTCTGTCAGGGCTATAAATGCATGAATGATAGTAGAGCAATGCCTAAGCTATCCCATTAAAACCTGAGCATGATTATATATATATATATATATATATATATATATATATATATATATATAATGCTTGCTTAGAACCTATGTTCAATTCTATGAAGCTTGAAGTCACTAATTCTGAAACCCAAAGGCATTCTAGTCAATCAAATCTAAAACACACACACATAGTATGGATGGTTTTCATATTTTTCAGGATTTAATCCTTCAAAAGGAAATTTTTTAGTTCTAGAGAACCAGTTCTAATATTTTTTACATATACCAAGGAATGACTACATAATGATTATATTTTAAACAAATATATCTAAATTCTAACATATTGCTATGTTTCTCATAGAGGTTACCATTTTTTGAGATCAACACACCCTATTTTCAAAAAATGGGGACCCCATAAAAAATTTGGATCATCTGTCGAGGATATACCTTACCCTTATTACCACATGGCTAAAACCCCCCTTGTATGACTTAAAATATTTATAATTCATGTTAATATATAAATAAGTGTTAATGAGGTATTTTATTTAATATTTCACTAATGTCTAATTCATTGAGATTTATAAGGATTTGGCTCATTTAAAAGTACTCTTATGAGCAGTTACATTCAAAGATATAAGGTATCATCCCTAGAACTCAACCAAGGTTACTTAAGTAATATTTTACAAATAATGGTCTAACCTTAATTATAACAAAAAAATTGATTGAGACTATGATGTACCTTGATCTTAAGTTGTAGACTAAGGTCCAAGTCAAATTTTTTACTCACAACTTTAGACTTGTCTCTTTTCATTTTATCTAATTATTTACTAAATTTTGAACCTTTTGATTTGGTAGGATCCATACATTAGCTAACCTCAATCGACATGTGTTAGTGTCGCATGTATTGGTCACTTAGATACATAAATTTTTGGACTTTGTCACATATATTCTAGATTTTGAAAAATTGAGTGACCCCATGACCCATTAAGAGTGTGCCAATTGTCACTCAATTGTATCATTCTAACTTTATGGAGGAAGTTATAAATTTTATGACCCTAAAACCCAATGGGAGTTTACCACTTCTCATTCAATCATGGTATTCCAGTTTACAAAGGAAGTTACAAATTTTGTGAGCCCATGACCTAATGGGAGTCTACCACTTATCATTTAGTCATGGTGTTCCAAGTTTATTAAGGAGTTAAAAAGATTGTAATAACATGACCTAATGGGAGTGTGTCACTTAGTTATGGCATTTTATCATCTAAAGGAGCTAAAACACAACTATAATATGCTACATAGCACCTAATTGTAGAATTTTGAGGATGTTATTATTTTATAAAGATTTGATATAATGTGATCCTATCACATTATTCCACTTGGCACTCATTCATTCCCCCCACATCTAAGGTGTAATGTTTTAATTTCATAGTACTATGACTGCATGACAAGATGACACTTGGTAGTAAGTCGCTTAATCTTGGGTAACTAGAAGTGATGTGGAAGCCACGTGATAATTAACAGTAATAGGCTAAAGACACGTGAAACCTTATCTCACAAAAATAACACTATCAAAAGAAGCCATAAAACCCAATGAATATGTAATCAAATCAAAATGTAACACTTGAAAAAATGTTGTGGCATTTTTGTCAATTAAAAGTTTCACATAACAAAGCCACATGATAGTGTGAGCTAATAAGAGTTTGCCACTTGGCAATCTAATATAAGTTCCAAGGTCACATCAGCCAAAGGATGAAAGAGGTCAAGCCATGCAAAAATTAAATAATAATAATCCAATCGAAAGATAATACTTGATAGAGTATCATGCAAACCACCTAGATGGTTCAATATTCAAAATATAAGTCTAAAGTGCTTGAAAGGGTGTCAAGTTTTGATTACATGTACATGATAGTACCTAAGAGGCATACAACTATTCACAAAGTGATAGTTGTAACTATGAATTAAATGTTGATGGGGCTTATTTCAATGGATATAAATCCAAGTCACTTCACTAAAAAAGTTAAGCATGTGATAATAAGACATGTAGATAAAGTGAAGGTAGTGATTGGTTGATTCCTCAAATTAAATTTTTGATGATGTTAGAATAAAATTGAAGAGCCAACCTATATTTAATTCAAGTAAATTAAGATACTTGTTATTTATAACTCGCATTGTTCATTTTAAATTCTAAATTTAGAGTTTAAAGTTTACCATCTCAAAGTAATAGGTTCACCTTTAGTTGTTATCTTTTAAGAGTTTCAAATAATTATATGAGTTTTCTAAGGACTTATGTGCATTACTCCACCATTAAAGTAATCTGTAAGCTCATCAATCAAAGAATTTGAAACCATGGCCAAGGTTGAAACATATGAATACAAAATGAAGGAAAAAGTCACATCCTCTACTCTTATGGGATAAATATCATCTTTCAGGATACCAATTTCAACTATATTACATTGGATATCAAAAATAAATATTATAATGAATTTTTATACCATGTAAACAAGACTCTAGATCAAGATAGTGATGACAAAGAAGGATTAAATGAGGTAGAGGACAGATTAGACATGTTGTCACTCAAATTTGTACGATTACACAAACTGACATCTAACCCAGAGGTACTCCCCTACCACATGTTTCTTCAGTCTAGGTGCATTAATAATATGATTATATCTTTGAATTTGAACCAAGATATTGCCTTCATAGCTAGGCTAGCCTTTCAGGATTATTAAAAGTTTCCCAAACCAAAGATTGTATATAATTAGGAAAATGTGACTCAATGACTCCAAACCCATTATATAATGGATATTTTAAGAGACTAAGCTGATAACAAGGGGAAGTTTGTACGTAAAAAAATCCACCAAATTCTCATCACCCAATTCATAAAAGGAGTAAGAATGGGAATGGCCATGATGAATTTATTGCATGGGGCCAAAGATATAGGTCATGTGGATGATAAATGGATCCCACTTCTATCTATGATAATTGATGATGGAAAAACTCCCCCTTTCAGAGAAATTATATCTTATAATCTATAAACACATATTAGAAAGGTTATGGCCAACTAGGGGTTCATGTTTACATGATGTCCTACTTGGTGGATGTTATTTGTGCCACCTAAAAGTTCCCATAGTTCACTAATTATGATCCCAAGTTGAAATGGATCATTCCTCATACCTTTCCAAAAGTCAAAGTGTACAAGTAATATTAGGTCTCTTTTTGTAATACTACGTAGACCATGCCAAATCAACACATCTTAGTGAACGGAAGTCATTGCAAATGATTACCCTTTTGAAACCATTAGCACCAACTATATGAATCTTTAAAAATCTTATGCTAGTTGGTAGGTAGTTGCTTAGCATCCCAGTTTGAAGAATAATCTCATTGAATGCTTACACATGATGGTTGGAGAGCATGGGTGTCAAAGTAGTGGAGATAGTGGCATAACAAACCCCAGTGACATCTAAACACCTAACATGTGTCCATCTAGCATAGTAATAAGATGCCCCTTCACCTATAAAATTAATCTGAAGATAAAGGTTAGAGGGGTTGATTCATGGTAGAGAAGCTCTACTAAAACTAATAGACACCATTATTATATAATCTACATGAACTAGATTAAGAGTTATTAATGTATAGGCCAAGCTCACCTATGATCCACTGGGTAGGAGTAGTTTAAAATATGAGGGCATGCTCCATTTTCATTTTATGAACTTTTCATACTGAAATGGTGAATTAATGAAGAATGCTATTGAGAATAACTAAGTGTTGCTTGTTTCTAGAAGGTTATAACATTTTTTTGTATTTACAAATTGAATCTAACAATTATGATAGTATAAATTACATACATGAACATATTACCTTCTAAAGGATTAACCTTTATGTCAATTCATCTTTTTTTAAAGTATAAAACCCTCAATAGGCTAGAAATTCACCTAAGTGTTGAGATAGGCATGTACCTAAGCTTTGAACCCTATGCGTAGAATGCTAGATGAATAAATGAGACCCTAAGCAGGACCTATTTCCCCCATTCTACTAATCACTTAAATGACACTTTACTTACTATCTAAAACACCTATGCCCATAGAAAGCTAGAACTAGTCTAACACCAGTTTCTACCACTATGGCCAAAACTAGTCCCCATGAATAGGCTCATGCCTATTGATCCTACCTAGAGTAGCCTTGGACCAATGAAATTGTCTAATATCATTTAAAAAATGACTAAGGCCCATCAATACTAAGGATGTGCCATGTTTCAACTATCCCAAAATGGACAAGGATCATTTCACTACTGCACTTTAAGTGAGTGCATAAGGCTTGCACTTTTTATGAAATTAATGCCAATGTAGTAGTGTGTTTAAATGTTATGAGACATAAAATCTAATATTCTTGTGCCTAGTTTTATCAAATAAAAAACTAACTTGGCTTGACTATTAAGTGCATGAATAAGCACGAAATCTAAATAGGAGACTTTTCTACAATATTTTAGTTTTGTTGCCAATACCCATGTTGAATTTTATTGTTGTAATGGTGAAAAAAAATGATGCTCTAACTTTTGACCAAGAAAATCATGTGATAGATAGATCAAGTGGAAGATATTTTTGTGTATAAGTAACTAACATGCCAAGGATAAGAACTAAGAAAATGGGTGTAAGCTAACCTATATGATGGTATGTATGAGATGTTCTTTAATGAACTACCTGAGCATGTGTATTGATGTTTGGTTTCCTATAAAACCTCTAGAATATGAATATATGACCAACACCTTGAGTGGATAAAAGAGTGCATATATAGTCTTGAGAGCCTAGATGATGTTTGGATGCACATTGTATACAAGTGGTGGAGTGGTGCATTAAATAGCTATATATTGGAATATGAAGTGTCAAACTTCTCTTCCCTAGTAGAAGTAGAATATGATTTCTTTCATGAACTAAGGGGAATGTTCATAAGAGGGGTTGACAAAAATAAATAAATTATTGGTGGATTATGGTATTGAAACCATAAAAATAGAAGGCTAAAATCATAGCACATATGAGCAAGCATAGAAGGTGAGAAGGGAAAGTGTAGGTGAGGCATAATGGAAAGGGATGAGTAACATGATACCTAAGAGCTATGAAGGTAGATATATAACAAGAAAAGGTGTAGGTTTATTGAGGATCTAGAACCTCGAAGTGTCGAGAAGACTTGTAGTGAATGGGAAAGGCATGGGGAAGGATCCCTTAAATTATAGTAGCATGATGAGAGAGAGGAGGAAGCAAGAGACCAAGATCAAATTTTTTGTATAGAATGCCTTAGGTTCCTACAAGATGTGGAAAATGAGGATGCATTAGAATTACCTATCCCCTTTAAAATAGAAGCATAAGCTCATGCACTAGATTCTCCACTAGATGATAGAAGAATGATTACTCACCCTATTATCAACATTGGCTTTGATAGATATTAAAATTTAAACCAAGAATTTGTAATAAAATAAGTGATACCTTATGAGGAATTGAACTATAATAACATAAAAATAGTGAACGCCAACCCAAAAATATAGAACATAATTGCAAACATTCTCATGTAGAGGATGTCAGCTACATCGAGTAGGCAATAGCATATAGGAAATGGCTCAATACCACAAGTGAGCAGTACCACACCATCAAACTCGATGGTGAAACCTATGATAATAGGGTCAATTCTTAACCCTAAAACCAAAGGCATTAGAGGATCATTTATAATATAAATTCTAGGGGAAAAATTATTTAGACTCCAACACCACCCCATCATTAGATTTATTATGAAATGGTGATGCACTTGCTTAAGTATTATGGCATAGAGAATTACACCAAGCATGTGCTTAAGTGTGAAATTTAATGGCATGCGTAAGGTATTACCTAATCAGAGCACAAGGTGACTAAGATTATGACCACCTTGCTAGATCACACCCATATCTAGTATTGAAAATTTGATTTGAACCAAACTATGGTTGATTATGATATACTAAAGGAGGCCTTCTTAAAGGAATTTGATATTCTTAAGTTTGAGAAATAGAGCATTATGGCACTGAAGTAAATCAGCCAAGGGATATTTAATAGCATGAACTTGTATTATACATAGTTTAAGACCCTCCTTTATAAACTTCCATATGATATCCACCCCTCCTAACATGCATAGTGGTTTGTTAGGGG